>JAPDHH010000249.1:0-163609 GCA_032158285.1 Phytophthora sansomeana
CAACCAGACCGAGCACACCACGTACACACTTTGGGTCGGGTTGGTGCTTCAAATTTGAATGCCTGTGCTGAGGTAGAGCCCGGTAGAGGTCATTGGAAGGTCAGCTCAAAAGCGGTCAACGACGTAGACAAAGCAAATAGCCTTCATATGATCGCTCATACCAAGCTTGTCAATGACGTCACTACATTTAAATGCCACACCGCCTAGCTTGTCATTTTGTAACCCCCGTTCTTCTTAAACACAGCTTGGCAAGTTAAAAGTCTCTTCCAGTCGTTGTCCGCAAGTTAAAAGTCGCATTCAGTCGTCGTGCGATGCACTGCGCCCTCGTCGCGTCCGACGGCAAGCGCGGCTTAGACTTCTACGAGCGACGCGGCGTAGCTAGCAGCTCATCCGTGAAAAGGAGCGTAAGGAGATGTACATCATTTGAATGCTCTGAGCTTTTATCTTCCTTCTGGTGTGGAAACAGATCTGGCAGAAGTTGAGATCTCCGCTGCATTTGCTCAGTCAGATACCACCCAATTAAATAGTAGAGATCACCGTCTAGAATTCTTACTCGATCCGGAAACAGAATCGAAGACAGACTGAGGAGAAATTCACCGCCTCCTTGTCAAGTGAAGCCGTGAGTCACAAGAACGACTACGAATTCCGTTTTGGAGACATTGATGATGGTTATCACCAGTCCGATACTGCCACGGATCTCGCAAGTGCACAGGGATTCGCATGAACGACCCCTCCGCTTGATGTCCAATCTCGTACGAATGCACGAGATGGGCAAGCTGTTAGGTGGATTAGAGGCTTTCAATATACTCAATCAGACACCAAACTACAGAAGATACACTACAGATGTAGTTACTACCGCAGTTCAGGCTGAAAAGGGAAATGTCATTATGGAATTGGCTCGCAGCAGTACACGAATTTTACACCGCATTCTTGTGGAAGGTGTGCGCTTCCTTCAACAGAGAACATTGTCAATCGGAGTCGCGAACTAAATATTACCGAAGAGTGAAGCAAGAAATCGATCATCTTGCGCTCACAACATCCTCGATTCGTAGTATTATTTGGGGTACTATCCGGTTCAAATTTTATGGGAGTTCTGCCTTAAATGTTGCTTATGCTCGATTGTCGAGAGGATCAGTGTTACGGCGAGTGAATCGAACTCGAAACGAGGGGTTTAGATGCTCGGTATTTCGTCAACTTGAATTTCCTCCGTGGTTCCAAGTTTTTAACGATAATGGCCCTGCTACCAGTACTAATTTTTCCTTTTTCATTTTTCTTACTTCGATAAGACCTAAAAAAGATAGCGTTTGCTCGGTTGGGGCCATCCAACGTTAGTAAACATGTCAAAGCAAAAGAAAACAAACGTGTTTGTCGACGGTACGTTCCGGTCGGGTGCCTCCAAAGTTCAAGCAGTGGGTCGTGTTCAGTACGTATGATCCTCCGTCTCGAGCATATTTCCCGGCTACATTTGCCACTTCCAAGAAAAATGCTACATATTTCCATGCTATGAGACTAGTTCTTGACGAAACGAACTACGAGATAGACCCAGAATTCGTTTATTGTGACTTTGAAGCGAGTTTGATTAAAGCTATCCGAGACCACTTTCCTGTAGCGCCTCCCATAGGGTGCCTATTTAATTTCAAACAGGTGTGCAAGATGAAAATGAAAGAATACGGCATCTTAAATGCGATTGCTTAGTAGCAATGGCCCCTGGGGTATTGGATATGCTCACTGTGATTAAACAAGACAAATGAAGACGCAAGGTCTTATTTGGGTGAAAAATAAGCTTGTAGAGAGTGTGCACGTCACGATGTACAAATTTATCACGATGGGTGGGTGAAGTTTTGGAAGTATTTCGACAAGACTTGGACTGTGCGGTTTCTTCCATGCCTCTGGAATATTAATATTGAGCCAGTTTCTAAAGCTGTAGTTAACCGGACAAACAACCCACTCGAGCGATTTAATAGAGTTGAATGATGCTTTTCCAGTCCCGCATCCGAGTCTTGCTGCTTTTATTGTTGGCCTTGAGAAGATTGCACGCCGGCACGCACGTCTGAAAACGGATATTGATTTGCGTCTCTTGATGCTACACAGTCACATACACTTCGTAGGTCTACATAGCTACATATAACCGGAAAATCTACAAGGCCACATACTCCTCGTAGGTCTATACAACCGCGTACTCCTCGTAGCTGCATACCGCTGGTAGGTCTACACCGCCACATAATTCTCGTAGGTCGACTCAATAGCAAACGTCTAGACACTAGTGCAACACAGACACGTCGTTCGTGTAGACAGCGATCCTTTCCTAGTGCTATACAGCTGCATAGTTCTCGTCGATTCAGCCGATATTGAATAGCTACACAACTACATACATCGCGAACGCGACGAAGGTCTACTAGACATGGGCGTCTAATAGCGCTACACGGCCACCTACTTCACATAGGCAACGAATGTATAATAGTACTACACAGTCACATACTTCTCAAAGACAACACGGATGTATACTAACGCTACACGCTACACAGGAACGTACGCGTCGTTCGTGTTCATAAAAATCACCATCTCGTTGAAGTCAATTAACTGTTTTTTTATACAGGCACGATTATTGTATCTCACGTTGCTCTTTACTGCAGGGGTTCAGTGGCCAGAGAAATCATCAACCAGCTATATTTATGGCTGCAACAGCCGCGACCGAGCTCCGAAAGTACTCTCCAGTTACTTCAAGTAAATATTTTCATTCTACCATGCCGAAGGATTCGCATACAATCCAATTTCGTGCTGTTCCATGATAGCTTGAGCTTCCTTCCAAAATTATTGCCGAATCGATGACGACTCTCTTAATTTTCAAGATCTCCTCCCGGGACAATAGTTGATCAGTTGGATTTGAGCTCCAAAACGACGTGCTTTTTTGCCGTTTGAGTCGCCTAAACGCATGGCAGTCACACGATCTTTGTATTTTCCTGCTTGACACACCCAGACAGTTTTCGAACCACGAGTATTGATTGTATACTTTGGTAGATAGTTAAAAAAAGAGGACCGCTGCACAGGTGGAGGGCGTTGGTAAATTTCACAATGTAAACACAATATTATGCTTAACTGTGAGATCTGCGTTGTATACTTTGTCCACTCGAAGCTCAACCATTTTCTGCTGCACCTCAACCCCAAACTTGAATGCTTATTCGTCCGCAGGTCCAGGTGTAATTTGTTCTTAACGTGTCCGAGCTCAAACGCTTAGTCGTTGTCGCCGCAAAAATCCTGTCTACCACGGCCAAGAACCACGAAACGATTCGATTTCTAACTCCTCTGCTTTCTTAAAAGCATCATAAAGCTAATAGACACTTCTTCCTTCCTAAATAAAGTTGATCCACTGAGCGATAGTCGATTCGGCTTCCTGGGGCGAAATGGTTGTGATTCCTGGTTGGCATACGTACTTCATCTTCTCCACCGCAGTGCTTGACCATCGTCGAGATCCATGAAACGCTGAACTACATCGAGTTTATTCCGGTTGGTAAAGCTCTGCCTGTTGTGTCTGGACTTCTTGAAAACGTTGCTAGTTCTTCTTGACCGCACTGGATACTGCGGCATCGTTGACGGTTCGACAATGACCGCATGAGAAAGGACAACGTGTTTTCTGTACCGTAGTAACGTGTTCGTTAGCACATAAACATCTGAGACAGGTTATTTCATGGCGTGGGATTGGCTGTTCAGGTTCTCAGGAACGACCAAACGTCATTACCGAATTTGAGATCGTCTACTTCAGAGAGATCTCCACGTTCAGACCACCCATCAGCCAATCAGACCTCGTAGAGGCACCAGGTCACTAATTGAGAACTCCTAATTCATAATAAAGACCATATAAATAGAGCATTGGGGCAGAGAGAGGGGGGGGGTCATTGCAAGAAAAGTGTCATGACGCGCAGCCCCAGACAGTAAATTGAACGTATGGGGACGACGGGCTTTGGCAAGGCGCCTAAGCAGTTCAAGCCCGTCGCGATATTTTATCGACACAAGCGCGACGTCATTGAGTATGACGCCGTGCCAGCACATGTGCCGCGCCTGTTGGTTTTGGTTCTGGGTGGTTGCTCGTCACATTACTAAGGTCGTGATTTACGAAGTCGCAACGAATCTTTGTGTTAAGCTCGTCTTCCTACAATTCAACGCGACCCACCTACTGCAACCGCTAGATATAGCCGTGTTTGCTTCAGTGAAGCGGAAGCGGCGTCGGCTTTTATAGATCTTCGCTGACAAGAGTAATGACGGGTATTGCAACATTGACAAGGAGCAGGTCATCAAGCTGGTGTGCCTAGCCTGGGCTGGGTTACGAGCAATATCAAGGCAGGCTTTGCCACATGCGGGATTTTCCCATTTTCCATGGCGAAGATGCAGGCCGTACGAAAACAACGACATTCCAGCCAAGGTGGCTCGCTCAGCATGGTCTACGTGAAGGAAATCATTCGTCAGGAAATCCTTGTCGTGCAGCCTCGGCCCCCGAAATCCAAGAAGCGCCAAACTATCAGTTGCCGGGAGCTTACTGAAGCGCGAATTGGTGGACGAAATTGCATCACGGAAGTCGCAACCCCCGAGAGCGAAAAAGCAGGAGCAGGACAAGCAGAGCGGAGCGCGTCGAGACATTGTGATGGAAGCAGTAGCGTAAGAAATGTTTTAGTCTCTCATCGCTACGACAGAACACAACGCAACATGCCGGAGACGTGAGCCTGGCGAAGTGAGCTGAAGCGTAGTGCGTGCGAGCTTGTCTCAGATACCGACGCAATGCCGTTAAGACGAAAGGTTCATATCATCAACCATCAAAACATTGTGATCGCACAGCTGACAATCGCCAACTTAGATCACGAATAGCCGCTCTAGAAAGGCGCTCGTCTTTAACGGGCTCGATGATCAATACCACCGAGAATGTATCACCTGGCCGAGAAAAGGAGGCTAGGCCATAATATTTCTTAACGGAAGGAGAGAAACCGAAGCAGGCGAACGCTAACAGAAGGTGCGGACACATGCAAAATTGGTTTGAATAGTATACCAATTCGTCGCGCCTCTTGGAAGTCTCAGTGACAGGAAATACAAGTCACAATTGAAGCAGATTGTTGAATATATTAAACTTTTCCTGCCAAACGGGTTTCACCTCCACACATCAGCTCGAAAATATTCCGACTGTATAATGCGGATAGGAACGCAAACTGAAACAAACATGCAGGCTTTCTTGCGAGCACGTGGGATTGAGCGTAAATCTGTCTCGGGGTTGCATTAACAGCTTCGTGTTCTGCACCGAGCAGGCGCATTTACGGAGCTAACCGCTCAGTACCGGGCGAGCGTAGCCATAGATAGAATCGCGGACCCTGAGCCAGTGGATACCTACGATGTCTTTTGCGAGAAACTGACTCACAAAACGGGTAATACACGTACAAAATATTTCAGTTACATATTAGTACCACTGGTTACATGACAACCCGACCAGTTACATATTAGTGCGGCCGGGGTTAAACAGTAACCCGACTAGTTACGTAATAACCCGACTACTTACGTATTAGTAGGACCGGTTACACGGTAATCCGACTAGCTTAGCACGACTAGTTACATACTAACCCGACTAGTTACATGATAAACTGCCTCAGATGACTGGTTACAGAGTAACCCGACTGGTTGCCTAATTGCGAATGGTTACGGGGGCCTAGTTTTACAACACGACCTTCGCAAAAAAAACTCTTGAGAAGAAGAAGAATGATCGGTTCAGGTCATTATCGAGACCTAGATGTGTGGCGGGGCAGCACGACGAGTGCACCCCCCCGAGGCGGTCCGCCGGAACCGACTCCGTGCCAAGAGCACACGGAGAAAGCGTACGGTCCCAGAATATGAAACCTCAGTTTCAGAGTTTTAAGAAACGTGCATGCGCCAGGATGGATTAGCAACGCACGCTGGCATTCTCAGCTACTGTCGTACTCAGCGCGATTTCATGATGAAGGATGATTCTGCACAAAAAGTCTGGGTTACAAAAACTTGTTTGACGAACGCTCAACCCTCCTAAACAAGAAGCGTCAACCAACCACAACTCTCGAATTCTTGGAGAGCTCGTCCACTGGCGACGAGCTGGGCGACGAGGTAGCGAGCAAAAATTAAGAAGCGATGAAAAACGAAGTCAAGATGTTAGTGGTGAAGAGTTTCAGACGTGGATTCTCCGAACATGGATGGCACCCCCAACACAATCCAGATTGAAGCGACAGAGTCACGTTATGCATTGCGCGACCGAAACAAAGGGTCTAAATTCAGTCCAGTTATCCAAACGAATAGAACTTATGCTTTCCCAAAGCCATGACAGTGATTGCATTAGAAGAAGACTTGATTGCAAAGAGACCCCAACAGAGATCAAACTGGGACCGTGGGATTTTCATGCTTTATTGCATGAATCAAATTTGCCGCTACACCGTCGATGAGTTGCCTGAATCACTTCTGGACAACATCGAGAGTCTGATAGGAAAATGCACGATGTCCAAGGCAGATAAATTTCGCTACGCGCTGCGTGCTGAATAAGCGAAGGTGTGGTGGTGGTTAACGGTCGGATTAAGAAGCAACAGTCGGATTATTTAGTAAATGTTGTCTCCATCGACGTATATTATCCATCACCTTGTTGCTACCTAACTCGTGTGCGAGACCCATCGTACGCTACTGTGCTCTTGGATCGTTCAATTGAGCGCATTTCGTCAGGTGTGGCCGGACATTTAATTGTTGAACTGTTGGCCGGTAGGAAGGGGATACTGACTAACTCGGAACGCTATGATGACATTATCAAGCCACAACTTGATCGCGGTCGTTTAATCAATTTGAAGCTTTGGCCAACGTGATCATATCCAACTGGTCGGAGTCAAGTGATTATGCAAACTGGTTGGAGGAACAATATCTTTTATATATATTGTGTTACCAGCTCTTTCGTGCCTAAACTCTAATACCCAAAAGGAGGAACAATATTTCGTCGACCCTTGGGATTTATGGTTTAGTACCGCTAGCGATTCGCCTGGCGTTGTACCCAACCAAAATCCGATCGAGTCATACCACCACGACATTATAGCAGTAGCGGCTATTCATCTTCGTGCGGCGACTGGTCATGTTCTAGCTGGGACATTGCCGAGAATTTTAGCTCAGAGTGCTCTGGTCTTTGGTACCGAGAAGATACGCCATTACGCAAGTGGATCAGTTGGAGCAGAGGTGCTGCTAGCGGCTAGAACCTTGTGTATCGGCGAAAACCACTATTCCAAACGCAGACGAAAATCGAGACGAGCAGTCACTTCTCCAACGCGAAGTACTACGTTGTTCGAGACGACAATATCCACGGTCACAACGTCGATGCAGCTCGGGTGAAGTTATACAAACGCTCTCTCTGGACGTCATTTTGAGAGCGCACGAGAAGATTTAAAATGTTCAGCATCGGTACCTACCTCTTCACCGAGTACGGGTTCTCGAGTGAGTACCGTTCGAGCACGACTGGGGGCTGGGATGCGCCGACTTAGTTGATACATTAAATAACGGCTATTCGTAAGAAGTTTAAATGCGACTGTAAGGCATTTTGCCAGACTGGCTGGGTATGTGTTCTCATGCAAGCTAGCCTGCACTTGGTTGCCTCAGTGGATTTGAAAGCTATGCTTCAAGGATTACCCGCTCGAAAGCCGCCTTGCCGCCCTAGAACGAAAACGAAGTGTTTAGATCGGGATGGCCTCCGGAGATCGCAATATAGCGAAAAGGCCATGATCACGAGAATGGTCGACAAGCCAGCAAGCGTCTTTAACTGGAGAAGTCCGGCGATCTGGGAAAGAACATACGAGGATGGAGGTGTAATCCAGCCCGACTACGTGGGAACTATCAAACTTCCGTTTTTAGGCGATGGGAAAGATCATGGGTTTTGGAGTTCGACGAGTACGAATCTATGACGATGAATGTTGAACAACTTGCGGGATGTGTCAACTACGCGTTCAAGATGGGTCAAAGCATCATCCAAACGTTACGTGCAAGTAGTGTGAACATTAGTTGCAGTCATTTGTATGTCATTGATAGAAAAAAATCAGAAGAGAAATCATATAAAAGAGAAAATAAAAGAAAAAGGGAGGGGATGTATTCCCCGGTTTGTAGCGGTTTGTTTTGTTCGTTTGCGTTTGTGAAGAGGTGTGCGGTGGTGAGTTGGATAAGAGCCCCTATAGCTCAGTGGTAGAGCACCCGCTTAGTAAGCGGAAGGTCGGTAGTTCAATCCTGCCTGGGGGCAATTTGCTTGCACTCGTCCCGAGCGAGCGTCCTGCGGCGTCTCGTTCGTGGCGTAGGCGTGCCTCAGGCCGTCTTTGCTCCTTTTCTCTCTGATTGCGCGTTTCTCTTTTCATCGTTTGACCCGGTGCGCTTGCTCCGAAACAGCTCTAGCTCGACTCCGTTTTGCTTGAAATCCCACGCCCTCACCCCGACTTCTCGTTACGTAACTACCAAACACGCAGCAGCTTCCTGTGGTCTCCTGTGGTCCTCCGTTGTGGTGATCACGGTTTCAACCGAACGCGAGGTTCCCGGGACAGTCAGCCTGGCTCCGATCCCACCGGTAGCTGCGTTCCGAGTTGTTGTACGTTTGTTGGCTGCATGCAATGCAGTTGTCCACTGCGGCTTGGCAAGGAGGCACGACCTCAAGTCTCCACTGACCGAAGGCGGTCCCACTCGGGTCCGGTCTCAGATTATGGTCAAGGTCAAGGTCAAGGTCGAGACCTGTGACTGGGTTTAGGCTTGGGGGTTGTGGCGTCGTGTGGTGCGAGTCGGCGGGTCGATCAATCGATACGTGTGCTGTGGCAGAGGACACAGAGAGCAAACCAGAATGTAGGCGTAACGGGCGGTATGCGCGTGTGGGCATGACTGGAATGTGTTTGACGGTAGCGTAGTGCGTGTTTGGCGCTACGTTGCGGTTTGTAGCGGTTTGTTTTGTTCGTTTGCGTTTGTGAAGAGGTGTGCGGTGGTGAGTTGGATAAGAGCCCCTATAGCTCAGTGGTAGAGCACCCGCTTAGTAAGCGGAAGGTCGGTAGTTCAATCCTGCCTGGGGGCAATTTGCTTGCACTCGTCCCGAGCGAGCGTCCTGCGGCGTCTCGTTCGTGGCGTAGGCGTGCCTCAGGCCGTCTTTGCTCCTTTTCTCTCTGATTGCGCGTTTCTCTTTTCATCGTTTGACCCGGTGCGCTTGCTCCGAAACAGCTCTAGCTCGACTCCGTTTTGCTTGAAATCCCACGCCCTCGCCCCGACTTCTCGTTACGTAACTACCAAACACGCAGCAGCTTCCTGTGGTCTCCTGTGGTCCTCCGTTGTGGTGATCACGGTTTCAACCGAACGCGAGGTTCCCGGGACAGTCAGCCTGGCTCCGATCCCACCGGTAGCTGCGTTCCGAGTTGTTGTACGTTTGTTGGCTGCATGCAATGCAGTTGTCCACTGCGGCTTGGCAAGGAGGCACGACCTCAAGTCTCCACTGACCGAAGGCGGTCCCACTCGGGTCCGGTCTCAGATTATGGTCAAGGTCAAGGTCAAGGTCGAGACCTGTGACTGGGTTTAGGCTTGGGGGTTGTGGCGTCGTGTGGTGCGAGTCGGCGGGTCGATCAATCGATACGTGTGCTGTGGCAGAGGACACAGAGAGCAAACCAGAATGTAGGCGTAACGGGCGGTATGCGCGTGTGGGCATGACTGGAATGTGTTTGACGGTAGCGTAGTGCGTGTTTGGCGCTACGTTGCGGTTTGTAGCGGTTTGTTTTGTTCGTTTGCGTTTGTGAAGAGGTGTGCGGTGGTGAGTTGGATAAGAGCCCCTATAGCTCAGTGGTAGAGCACCCGCTTAGTAAGCGGAAGGTCGGTAGTTCAATCCTGCCTGGGGGCAATTTGCTTGCACTCGTCCCGAGCGAGCGTCCTGCGGCGTCTCGTTCGTGGCGTAGGCGTGCCTCAGGCCGTCTTTGCTCCTTTTCTCTCTGATTGCGCGTTTCTCTTTTCATCGTTTGACCCGGTGCGCTTGCTCCGAAACAGCTCTAGCTCGACTCCGTTTTGCTTGAAATCCCACGCCCTCACCCCGACTTCTCGTTACGTAACTACCAAACACGCAGCAGCTTCCTGTGGTCTCCTGTGGTCCTCCGTTGTGGTGATCACGGTTTCAACCGAACGCGAGGTTCCCGGGACAGTCAGCCTGGCTCCGATCCCACCGGTAGCTGCGTTCCGAGTTGTTGTACGTTTGTTGGCTGCATGCAATGCAGTTGTCCACTGCGGCTTGGCAAGGAGGCACGACCTCAAGTCTCCACTGACCGAAGGCGGTCCCACTCGGGTCCGGTCTCAGATTATGGTCAAGGTCAAGGTCAAGGTCGAGACCTGTGACTGGGTTTAGGCTTGGGGGTTGTGGCGTCGTGTGGTGCGAGTCGGCGGGTCGATCAATCGATACGTGTGCTGTGGCAGAGGACACAGAGAGCAAACCAGAATGTAGGCGTAACGGGCGGTATGCGCGTGTGGGCATGACTGGAATGTGTTTGGCGCTACGTTGCGGTTTGTAGCGGTTTGTTTTGTTCGTTTGCGTTTGTGAAGAGGTGTGCGGTGGTGAGTTGGATAAGAGCCCCTATAGCTCAGTGGTAGAGCACCCGCTTAGTAAGCGGAAGGTCGGTAGTTCAATCCTGCCTGGGGGCAATTTGCTTGCACTCGTCCCGAGCGAGCGTCCTGCGGCGTCTCGTTCGTGGCGTAGGCGTGCCTCAGGCCGTCTTTGCTCCTTTTCTCTCTGATTGCGCGTTTCTCTTTTCATCGTTTGACCCGGTGCGCTTGCTCCGAAACAGCTCTAGCTCGACTCCGTTTTGCTTGAAATCCCACGCCCTCGCCCCGACTTCTCGTTACGTAACTACCAAACACGCAGCAGCTTCCTGTGGTCTCCTGTGGTCCTCCGTTGTGGTGATCACGGTTTCAACCGAACGCGAGGTTCCCGGGACAGTCAGCCTGGCTCCGATCCCACCGGTAGCTGCGTTCCGAGTTGTTGTACGTTTGTTGGCTGCATGCAATGCAGTTGTCCACTGCGGCTTGGCAAGGAGGCACGACCTCAAGTCTCCACTGACCGAAGGCGGTCCCACTCGGGTCCGGTCTCAGATTATGGTCAAGGTCAAGGTCAAGGTCGAGACCTGTGACTGGGTTTAGGCTTGGGGGTTGTGGCGTCGTGTGGTGCGAGTCGGCGGGTCGATCAATCGATACGTGTGCTGTGGCAGAGGACACAGAGAGCAAACCAGAATGTAGGCGTAACGGGCGGTATGCGCGTGTGGGCATGACTGGAATGTGTTTGACGGTAGCGTAGTGCGTGTTTGGCGCTACGTTGCGGTTTGTAGCGGTTTGTTTTGTTCGTTTGCGTTTGTGAAGAGGTGTGCGGTGGTGAGTTGGATAAGAGCCCCTATAGCTCAGTGGTAGAGCACCCGCTTAGTAAGCGGAAGGTCGGTAGTTCAATCCTGCCTGGGGGCAATTTGCTTGCACTCGTCCCGAGCGAGCGTCTTGGGCGTCTCGTTCGTGGCGTAGGCGTGCCTCAGGCCGTCTTTGCTCCTTTTCTCTGATCGCGCGTTACTCTTTTTATCTTTTTACGCGCCCAGACACACCTGATCTAAGATTTCCGTTACGCCACTAGCCATGGTTTTGTTCATTACACCTGGTGAATTAGATTCTAACTCATCAGAATACACCTATGCATTGAAGCGCTCTGGGCCGCCAAAATATTTCCCTTTTGGTTGATTGGTTTCAGTTCATGTCTGTCAACCTGGCCCTCACCTTCTTCCGAATCTCGTAGAACACTTTCAGTCGGAATACAGCACTACTACGCTGACAAACAAGCACACGGTGTTTGATTGGAACAAGCACCTTTGCTAGCAACATAGCAATCTCGTATCATTACTAGCGACGCATCGGTTTTTTTAATCTACATTGTAAGCAACAAACCTGAACTTTGGTGTCCCGCCCGAAAAAATGTTATAATCTCTTCTATAGCACCTCCAGGATGCTCCGATTCATATGGTGATCTGGGCCTTTCGTAGTGCGTCCCGGTAACCAGCATGTTGGTGATCTCCACGTGCACAGAAGACTCTTCGCCTGCGATCTCGTGTGCCTTGCGCTTCCGCTCCATCAAGAAAAACCTGCAATGAGGGTGAATGCAGCTGCACTGGGAGCTTCCCCCGCATTGCAGTTTTATTCTGCGCAACACCCATCGCTCCGGACTGGTGTGATATCGGCGTTAGTGTGTGTTGAAGAACTCTAACGAAATAGTTGGGAGGGTTATTTTCAGCTGCTTCGTTTTGCAACAGCCTCGAACTTAGTTATCAAGTGCCAGTCTCGAACTTAGTTATCAAGTGCCTGGGGGCTTCAAAAGTTATGTTCAAAGTCATTCGTGTACACGTGGGTACGGTGGTAGCGTGCAGGACGACCCCCGATAAAATAATCATCTATGATAACGGGGCAGTTTTCAAGCAGCTCGTCAACGTGGTATCTGTTGCTGGTATATCGAGCCCACTCCAGCACTCGAGACAACGACGGAACGCGCTTGTTTGGTAGCGCATTGGCCACACGGTTTTGCGCTTTGGATGCTGTCACCAGCTAACTCTGCTCCAACTTCTTTCACGATTGTACCGAGGCTTGGTAGGGGGAAATCGAAACACTTCAACTTGGCCGTGCTTGTGCGCAGTTTCGTAGCGGCTTTGCTTTTCTTTTGGCGCCCTGCAGCTTTTATGAGCATGTTCCTGTGTTTTTTGCTGACACAGACTCCACAGTCTTCGCCAAATCCAGTTCACCCTTTCGCTCCCAAGTTTACGCCAGCGTTTGGCTACTAACATCAGTCCTATTTTTCCCGCCGGATATGCCAGAATGTAATGCAGACACTGAAGTAGAAGTAATGACGGCGACTCAGCTGTCTGTTTATTTTCTTGGATTTCTTCAAGCAACTGGCGGTCTCCACCAGACGTAGGGGTCGCTTATATTACTGGTATTCATTTTGCTTCTGCTCACGGATCACGTTCATAGAGTCTATGAAATCTGCTGGTGAAATATCGAAAATAGCTCCCTGTCTTGTTCGTGTTCAAGGGTTTCTGATGCACCTGAATTGAATAATAGTAAGGAAACGGAATGACGTTCGAGGAGATGGCTGCCATCTTTTCTATACCCTTGCAGGCTAGTTGTCGGTATCATTTTAGTGGTGCATAGAATTGTGGACTCGACAACCCAGCAAGATGCTCCGTTACCGGCTCAAAGGCAGCTTTGGCGTAATAATATTATCTTCTTAAGAAAGAACGACATCGTTCGCTAGCTCACGGCGGCGCATCTTCATGCAAATCACTCTGCGGTTGAGCCGCTTCCGTTTAACCACTGCCGTCGTCACGGTAGAGGCAGATGTTGCTTCGAATGTTCCAAGATATGTTGTGTCGCTTCATCCTTCAACGCGCCGTTTTGTGTTGTTCCATCATAATGTGTCGTTTTATCATCATGTGTTGCTTCAACACATGCGTATTTATCACTTAAGCTGTTTGAACCAGTCATTTGGAAACGACTCTCCAGCACTTCTTAGCTTGTCTTGCACTGATTCAAGTGATGCAACTCCATCTTTAAACTCGTCGACTGTGACATAACCATAACGTTCCAGCGTGTAAGAATGCTTGATACCGCCATGATCTCAAATGTTGGTCATGCAGCAATTTTCATCAAATGCTGGGATGGCAGGTTGTATGTACGATAGTACATATATGAGCAAGACTACTCAAAGTCGTTCCACTCGTACGCGCGTCCGTTCCGCGACAATTTCAAGGCGAGCTCCGTATCCAAGCAAAACAGCCTGTATGTTCGTGCAACACCAATGATCTACGTTTTGCCTTGCATGTACATCTTATTGGCCTACAGGGTGAATCCACAGTTTGCAAGGTAACCCACTAGGCACGCGATCTTAATCCTCGTTTATAGAGCTGCAAAATATGACACGTACGCGGATCCTTGCACGCCTTTCGAGCAACTGTGCAGCTAAACCTTCACGAAAGCAACCACATCTACATAATGCGGCATCGTCACCCCTTTTTACTATGCCAAACCACCAATATTCAACACAAGTAGTCCGCTAAAGCACCAGTGTACGACGCAGTAAGTTCACTCAGCGGTGCAGCAAGCTAAGAAAGCGTCAGCTGCAGTAGTATGTATTATAGAAACATGAGCACACTCACGACCCAGCGACGATCTACATGTAGTGCCTTGTTATCGGTGGGGCTACCTCGTAGACCTTGCTTGTGTCGTCACAGTCGTATTGTTACCCTCCTCAAGCCACATCGTACAACCCAACGTACACCATGCGTGGTGAAACTTGAACACTCCGCCATGACAAAAGTCCATATTGGCCTAGTACATCATGTGCAGCTTAATATCGTCCTACACCACGGCTTGTGCGATGTTCTGGTAGCTCGAGCGCACGCACCAAATCCTATTTTTCCTCAGACGTGATGTATTTCAACCTATCCATGCATAACATGATACATACGTGCCTCGTGCATATTGATATACGTATCATATTGTGCATGGATAGCCCTAAGCTGTGTTGTCATCATCCAGATTAACGCATCGAGTACGAAAAATTAAATGTCATTGTAGCGAACAATATATTGTGCCTCGAAACGATTTTGTCGTTTCACTTATTCCTTTGCTCGATTTGCTTAAGTACGAGATCGATCTAAGATAAACCAATTTCATAAAAATGGCAACTCGACCAGTTTATCTGCAGCTTTGCCGTCAGACCCATCCGATTTATTTTGTAAGAGCCCAATTTGCATTAGGAAAAGTGTAAGTCGGGCTATTTTATCCTAAATCGACCACGCATGGTGTCCCACTGTAAATGCCCGCAATATGTAAGGTTATCTACACGCTGAGGCAAATCAATCCAGTCACGGTTTTACTGGCGAACGCAGTTTCAGTCTCTAACTGCGTTTAACCCGCACAAGTGCAGCATGTACTCTCACGATTTCCGCTGGCGGACAATCTTTCTTATTCAATGGAGAAACCCGACAACAACCAAAACAACAGGAAATAAGACTTTGCATGTCCAAGTTTAAAAACCACCGTAAAAATCCACTTCAGCCAGCCTTGGGTACTTACTGAGGCCCGAAGTTGAGCAAGTAGCTTTGCAATCGACGAAAGGACGAAGTCGAGGAAGTATCCTTGCAAACTGTTTCTACGTACATCCTTGCTGTAAGTGGTGAACTTCCTTGAGCTCGTGGTCGAGAAACTTGTCGACGACATCTTCAGGAATGAGGTTAGGTCGCCCGATCACACGAGCTCTAATCTAGATGTCATTGAGGAAAAATTGTAGCTGTCACTGCTGGTAAATCTGGTTTGCCGTACTCGTCGGTTTTGCAGAATTGCTCAAAGTGTTTGACGCCGCTTTTCTTGAAACGTTCAGCAAACTTTGTGTCCTCGGCGTGTGTCTCTATCATTCAGGCCGCAGGCTCCCAAAGGAAATACAGTTGGCATCGAGGCGTGGGCCTCTCGTCCCAGAAAACACAAACCTCCGAAATCTCTCTCTTGTTGTTGTATAGGATGTCTTCAATGTGAGAACGCTACAACGGTGGTAGGCATTATTCTTGCCTAACGGAATAGTTGAAGGAAAAGAAAAAGACCAAGCTATGCTTTCATGGGCTATTTTCTATTTCGTGCAATTTCGGATTCTTTCTTTGCATTCGTGGCTATTTTCAATGCCAGTGGTGGTATTCTATATGTTACGGGCGATATTGAATTTCTCATTGCTACAACAATTTTAAACTTGAACACATCTTTTTTGTGGGCAACGTAGCGCCAAACACGCACTACGCTACCGTCAAACACATTCCAGTCATGCCCACACGCGCATACCGCCCGTTACGCCTACATTCTGGTTTGCTCTCTGTGTCCTCTGCCACAGCACACGTATCGATTGATCGACCCGCCGACTCGCACCACACGACGCCACAACCCCCAAGCCTAAACCCAGTCACAGGTCTCGACCTTGACCTTGACCATAATCTGAGACCGGACCCGGGTGGGACCGCCTTCGGTCAGTGGAGACTTGAGGTCGTGCCTCCTTGCCAAGCCGCAGTGGACAACTGCATTGCATGCAGCCAACAAACGTACAACAACTCGGAACGCAGCTACCGGTGGGATCGGAGCCAGGCTGACTGTCCCGGGAACCTCGCGTTCGGTTGAAACCGTGATCACCACAACGGAGGACCACAGGAAGCTGCTGCGTGTTTGGTAGTTACGTAACGAGAAGTCGGGGTGAGGGCGTGGGATTTCAAGCAAAACGGAGTCGAGCTAGAGCTGTTTCGGAGCAAGCGCACCGGGTCAAACGATGAAAAGAGAAACGCGCAATCAGAGAGAAAAGGAGCAAAGACGGCCTGAGGCACGCCTACGCCACGAACGAGACGCCGCAGGACGCTCGCTCGGGATGAGTGCAAGCAAATTGCCCCCAGACAGGATTGAACTACCGACCTTCCGCTTACTAAGCGGGTGCTCTACCACTGATCTATAGGGGCTCTTATCCAACTCACCACCGCACACCTCTTCACAAACGCAAACGAACAAAACAAACCGCTACAAACCGCAACGTAGCGCCAAACACGCACTACGCTACCGTCAAACACATTCCAGTCATGCCCACACGCGCATACCGCCCGTTACGCCTACATTCTGGTTTGCTCTCTGTGTCCTCTGCCACAGCACACGTATCGATTGATCGACCCGCCGACTCGCACCACACGACGCCACAACCCCCAAGCCTAAACCCAGTCACAGGTCTCGACCTTGACCTTGACCATAATCTGAGACCGGACCCGGGTGGGACCGCCTTCGGTCAGTGGAGACTTGAGGTCGTGCCTCCTTGCCAAGCCGCAGTGGACAACTGCATTGCATGCAGCCAACAAACGTACAACAACTCGGAACGCAGCTACCGGTGGGATCGGAGCCAGGCTGACTGTCCCGGGAACCTCGCGTTCGGTTGAAACCGTGATCACCACAACGGAGGACCACAGGAGACCACAGGAAGCTGCTGCGTGTTTGGTAGTTACGTAACGAGAAGTCGGGGTGAGGGCGTGGGATTTCAAGCAAAACGGAGTCGAGCTAGAGCTGTTTCGGAGCAAGCGCACCGGGTCAAACGATGAAAAGAGAAACGCGCAATCAGAGAGAAAAGGAGCAAAGACGGCCTGAGGCACGCCTACGCCACGAACGAGACGCCGCAGGACGCTCGCTCGGGACGAGTGCAAGCAAATTGCCCCCAGGCAGGATTGAACTACCGACCTTCCGCTTACTAAGCGGGTGCTCTACCACTGAGCTATAGGGGCTCTTATCCAACTCACCACCGCACACCTCTTCACAAACGCAAACGAACAAAACAAACCGCTACAAACCGCAACGTAGCGCCAAACACGCACTACGCTACCGTCAAACACATTCCAGTCATGCCCACACGCGCATACCGCCCGTTACGCCTATTCTGGTTTGCTCTCTGTGTCCTCTGCCACAGCACACGTATCGATTGATCGACCCGCCGACTCGCACGACACGACGCCACAACCCCCAAGCCTAAACCCAGTCACAGGTCTCGACCTTGACCTTGACCATAATCTGAGACCGGACCCGGGTGGGACCGCCTTCGGTCAGTGGAGACTTGAGGTCGTGCCTCCTTGCCAAGCCGCAGTGGACAACTGCATTGCATGCGTACAACAACTCGGAACGCAGCTACCGGTGGGATCGGAGCCAGGCTGACTGTCCCGGGAACCTCGCGTTCGGTTGAAACCGTGATCACCACAACGGAGGACCACAGGAGACCACAGGAAGCTGCTGCGTGTTTGGTAGTTACGTAACGAGAAGTCGGGGTGAGGGCGTGGGATTTCAAGCAAAACGGAGTCGAGCTAGAGCTGTTTCGGAGCAAGCGCACCGGGTCAAACGATGAAAAGAGAAACGCGCAATCAGAGAGAAAAGGAGCAAAGACGGCCTGAGGCACGCCTACGCCACGAACGAGACGCCGCAGGACGCTCGCTCGGGACGAGTGCAAGCAAATTGCCCCCAGGCAGGATTGAACTACCGACCTTCCGCTTACTAAGCGGGTGCTCTACCACTGAGCTATAGGGGCTCTTATCCAACTCACCACCGCACACCTCTTCACAAACGCAAACGAACAAAACAAACCGCTACAAACCGCAACGTAGCGCCAAACACGCACTACGCTACCGTCAAACACATTCCAGTCATGCCCACACGCGCATACCGCCCGTTACGCCTACATTCTGGTTTGCTCTCTGTGTCCTCTGCCACAGCACACGTATCGATTGATCGACCCGCCGACTCGCACGACACGACGCCACAACCCCCAAGCCTAAACCCAGTCACAGGTCTCGACCTTGACCTTGACCATAATCTGAGACCGGACCCGGGTGGGACCGCCTTCGGTCAGTGGAGACTTGAGGTCGTGCCTCCTTGCCAAGCCGCAGTGGACAACTGCATTGCATGCAGCCAACAAACGTACAACAACTCGGAACGCAGCTACCGGTGGGATCGGAGCCAGGCTGACTGTCCCGGGAACCTCGCGTTCGGTTGAAACCGTGATCACCACAACGGAGGACCACAGGAACCACAGGAAGCTGCTGCGTGTTTGGTAGTTACGTAACGAGAAGTCGGGGCGAGGGCGTGGGATTTCAAGCAAAACGGAGTCGAGCTAGAGCTGTTTCGGAGCAAGCGCACCGGGTCAAACGATGAAAAGAGAAACGCGCAATCAGAGAGAAAAGGAGCAAAGACGGCCTGAGGCACGCCTACGCCACGAACGAGACGCCGCAGGACGCTCGCTCGGGACGAGTGCAAGCAAATTGCCCCCAGGCAGGATTGAACTACCGACCTTCCGCTTACTAAGCGGGTGCTCTACCACTGAGCTATAGGGGCTCTTATCCAACTCACCACCGCACACCTCTTCACAAACGCAAACGAACAAAACAAACCGCTACAAACCGCAACGTAGCGCCAAACACGCACTACGCTACCGTCAAACACATTCCAGTCATGCCCACACGCGCATACCGCCCGTTACGCCTACATTCTGGTTTGCTCTCTGTGTCCTCTGCCACAGCACACGTATCGATTGATCGACCCGCCGACTCGCACCACACGACGCCACAACCCCCAAGCCTAAACCCAGTCACAGGTCTCGACCTTGACCTTGACCATAATCTGAGACCGGACCCGGGTGGGACCGCCTTCGGTCAGTGGAGACTTGAGGTCGTGCCTCCTTGCCAAGCCGCAGTGGACAACTGCATTGCATGCAGCCAACAAACGTACAACAACTCGGAACGCAGCTACCGGTGGGATCGGAGCCAGGCTGACTGTCCCGGGAACCTCGCGTTCGGTTGAAACCGTGATCACCACAACGGAGGACCACAGGAAGCTGCTGCGTGTTTGGTAGTTACGTAACGAGAAGTCGGGGCGAGGGCGTGGGATTTCAAGCAAAACGGAGTCGAGCTAGAGCTGTTTCGGAGCAAGCGCACCGGGTCAAACGATGAAAAGAGAAACGCGCAATCAGAGAGAAAAGGAGCAAAGACGGCCTGAGGCACGCCTACGCCACGAACGAGACGCCGCAGGACGCTCGCTCGGGACGAGTGCAAGCAAATTGCCCCCAGGCAGGATTGAACTACCGACCTTCCGCTTACTAAGCGGGTGCTCTACCACTGAGCTATAGGGGCTCTTATCCAACTCACCACCGCACACCTCTTCACAAACGCAAACGAACAAAACAAACCGCTACAAACCGCAACGTAGCGCCAAACACGCACTACGCTACCGTCAAACACATTCCAGTCATGCCCACACGCGCATACCGCCCGTTACGCCTACATTCTGGTTTGCTCTCTGTGTCCTCTGCCACAGCACACGTATCGATTGATCGACCCGCCGACTCGCACCACACGACGCCACAACCCCCAAGCCTAAACCCAGTCACAGGTCTCGACCTTGACCTTGACCATAATCTGAGACCGGACCCGGGTGGGACCGCCTTCGGTCAGTGGAGACTTGAGGTCGTGCCTCCTTGCCAAGCCGCAGTGGACAACTGCATTGCATGCAGCCAACAAACGTACAACAACTCGGAACGCAGCTACCGGTGGGATCGGAGCCAGGCTGACTGTCCCGGGAACCTCGCGTTCGGTTGAAACCGTGATCACCACAACGGAGGACCACAGGAAGCTGCTGCGTGTTTGGTAGTTACGTAACGAGAAGTCGGGGCGAGGGCGTGGGATTTCAAGCAAAACGGAGTCGAGCTAGAGCTGTTTCGGAGCAAGCGCACCGGGTCAAACGATGAAAAGAGAAACGCGCAATCAGAGAGAAAAGGAGCAAAGACGGCCTGAGGCACGCCTACGCCACGAACGAGACGCCGCAGGACGCTCGCTCGGGACGAGTGCAAGCAAATTGCCCCCAGGCAGGATTGAACTACCGACCTTCCGCTTACTAAGCGGGTGCTCTACCACTGAGCTATAGGGGCTCTTATCCAACTCACCACCGCACACCTCTTCACAAACGCAAACGAACAAAACAAACCGCTACAAACCGCAACGTAGCGCCAAACACGCACTACGCTACCGTCAAACACATTCCAGTCATGCCCACACGCGCATACCGCCCGTTACGCCTACATTCTGGTTTGCTCTCTGTGTCCTCTGCCACAGCACACGTATCGATTGATCGACCCGCCGACTCGCACCACACGACGCCACAACCCCCAAGCCTAAACCCAGTCACAGGTCTCGACCTTGACCTTGACCATAATCTGAGACCGGACCCGGGTGGGACCGCCTTCGGTCAGTGGAGACTTGAGGTCGTGCCTCCTTGCCAAGCCGCAGTGGACAACTGCATTGCATGCAGCCAACAAACGTACAACAACTCGGAACGCAGCTACCGGTGGGATCGGAGCCAGGCTGACTGTCCCGGGAACCTCGCGTTCGGTTGAAACCGTGATCACCACAACGGAGGACCACAGGAAGCTGCTGCGTGTTTGGTAGTTACGTAACGAGAAGTCGGGGCGAGGGCGTGGGATTTCAAGCAAAACGGAGTCGAGCTAGAGCTGTTTCGGAGCAAGCGCACCGGGTCAAACGATGAAAAGAGAAACGCGCAATCAGAGAGAAAAGGAGCAAAGACGGCCTGAGGCACGCCTACGCCACGAACGAGACGCCGCAGGACGCTCGCTCGGGACGAGTGCAAGCAAATTGCCCCCAGGCAGGATTGAACTACCGACCTTCCGCTTACTAAGCGGGTGCTCTACCACTGAGCTATAGGGGCTCTTATCCAACTCACCACCGCACACCTCTTCACAAACGCAAACGAACAAAACAAACCGCTACAAACCGCAACGTAGCGCCAAACACGCACTACGCTACCGTCAAACACATTCCAGTCATGCCCACACGCGCATACCGCCCGTTACGCCTACATTCTGGTTTGCTCTCTGTGTCCTCTGCCACAGCACACGTATCGATTGATCGACCCGCCGACTCGCACCACACGACGCCACAACCCCCAAGCCTAAACCCAGTCACAGGTCTCGACCTTGACCTTGACCATAATCTGAGACCGGACCCGGGTGGGACCGCCTTCGGTCAGTGGAGACTTGAGGTCGTGCCTCCTTGCCAAGCCGCAGTGGACAACTGCATTGCATGCAGCCAACAAACGTACAACAACTCGGAACGCAGCTACCGGTGGGATCGGAGCCAGGCTGACTGTCCCGGGAACCTCGCGTTCGGTTGAAACCGTGATCACCACAACGGAGGACCACAGGAAGCTGCTGCGTGTTTGGTAGTTACGTAACGAGAAGTCGGGGCGAGGGCGTGGGATTTCAAGCAAAACGGAGTCGAGCTAGAGCTGTTTCGGAGCAAGCGCACCGGGTCAAACGATGAAAAGAGAAACGCGCAATCAGAGAGAAAAGGAGCAAAGACGGCCTGAGGCACGCCTACGCCACGAACGAGACGCCGCAGGACGCTCGCTCGGGACGAGTGCAAGCAAATTGCCCCCAGGCAGGATTGAACTACCGACCTTCCGCTTACTAAGCGGGTGCTCTACCACTGAGCTATAGGGGCTCTTATCCAACTCACCACCGCACACCTCTTCACAAACGCAAACGAACAAAACAAACCGCTACAAACCGCAACGTAGCGCCAAACACGCACTACGCTACCGTCAAACACATTCCAGTCATGCCCACACGCGCATACCGCCCGTTACGCCTACATTCTGGTTTGCTCTCTGTGTCCTCTGCCACAGCACACGTATCGATTGATCGACCCGCCGACTCGCACCACACGACGCCACAACCCCCAAGCCTAAACCCAGTCACAGGTCTCGACCTTGACCTTGACCATAATCTGAGACCGGACCCGGGTGGGACCGCCTTCGGTCAGTGGAGACTTGAGGTCGTGCCTCCTTGCCAAGCCGCAGTGGACAACTGCATTGCATGCAGCCAACAAACGTACAACAACTCGGAACGCAGCTACCGGTGGGATCGGAGCCAGGCTGACTGTCCCGGGAACCTCGCGTTCGGTTGAAACCGTGATCACCACAACGGAGGACCACAGGAAGCTGCTGCGTGTTTGGTAGTTACGTAACGAGAAGTCGGGGCGAGGGCGTGGGATTTCAAGCAAAACGGAGTCGAGCTAGAGCTGTTTCGGAGCAAGCGCACCGGGTCAAACGATGAAAAGAGAAACGCGCAATCAGAGAGAAAAGGAGCAAAGACGGCCTGAGGCACGCCTACGCCACGAACGAGACGCCGCAGGACGCTCGCTCGGGACGAGTGCAAGCAAATTGCCCCCAGGCAGGATTGAACTACCGACCTTCCGCTTACTAAGCGGGTGCTCTACCACTGAGCTATAGGGGCTCTTATCCAACTCACCACCGCACACCTCTTCACAAACGCAAACGAACAAAACAAACCGCTACAAACCGCAACGTAGCGCCAAACACGCACTACGCTACCGTCAAACACATTCCAGTCATGCCCACACGCGCATACCGCCCGTTACGCCTACATTCTGGTTTGCTCTCTGTGTCCTCTGCCACAGCACACGTATCGATTGATCGACCCGCCGACTCGCACCACACGACGCCACAACCCCCAAGCCTAAACCCAGTCACAGGTCTCGACCTTGACCTTGACCATAATCTGAGACCGGACCCGGGTGGGACCGCCTTCGGTCAGTGGAGACTTGAGGTCGTGCCTCCTTGCCAAGCCGCAGTGGACAACTGCATTGCATGCAGCCAACAAACGTACAACAACTCGGAACGCAGCTACCGGTGGGATCGGAGCCAGGCTGACTGTCCCGGGAACCTCGCGTTCGGTTGAAACCGTGATCACCACAACGGAGGACCACAGGAAGCTGCTGCGTGTTTGGTAGTTACGTAACGAGAAGTCGGGGCGAGGGCGTGGGATTTCAAGCAAAACGGAGTCGAGCTAGAGCTGTTTCGGAGCAAGCGCACCGGGTCAAACGATGAAAAGAGAAACGCGCAATCAGAGAGAAAAGGAGCAAAGACGGCCTGAGGCACGCCTACGCCACGAACGAGACGCCGCAGGACGCTCGCTCGGGACGAGTGCAAGCAAATTGCCCCCAGGCAGGATTGAACTACCGACCTTCCGCTTACTAAGCGGGTGCTCTACCACTGAGCTATAGGGGCTCTTATCCAACTCACCACCGCACACCTCTTCACAAACGCAAACGAACAAAACAAACCGCTACAAACCGCAACGTAGCGCCAAACACGCACTACGCTACCGTCAAACACATTCCAGTCATGCCCACACGCGCATACCGCCCGTTACGCCTACATTCTGGTTTGCTCTCTGTGTCCTCTGCCACAGCACACGTATCGATTGATCGACCCGCCGACTCGCACCACACGACGCCACAACCCCCAAGCCTAAACCCAGTCACAGGTCTCGACCTTGACCTTGACCATAATCTGAGACCGGACCCGGGTGGGACCGCCTTCGGTCAGTGGAGACTTGAGGTCGTGCCTCCTTGCCAAGCCGCAGTGGACAACTGCATTGCATGCAGCCAACAAACGTACAACAACTCGGAACGCAGCTACCGGTGGGATCGGAGCCAGGCTGACTGTCCCGGGAACCTCGCGTTCGGTTGAAACCGTGATCACCACAACGGAGGACCACAGGAAGCTGCTGCGTGTTTGGTAGTTACGTAACGAGAAGTCGGGGCGAGGGCGTGGGATTTCAAGCAAAACGGAGTCGAGCTAGAGCTGTTTCGGAGCAAGCGCACCGGGTCAAACGATGAAAAGAGAAACGCGCAATCAGAGAGAAAAGGAGCAAAGACGGCCTGAGGCACGCCTACGCCACGAACGAGACGCCGCAGGACGCTCGCTCGGGACGAGTGCAAGCAAATTGCCCCCAGGCAGGATTGAACTACCGACCTTCCGCTTACTAAGCGGGTGCTCTACCACTGAGCTATAGGGGCTCTTATCCAACTCACCACCGCACACCTCTTCACAAACGCAAACGAACAAAACAAACCGCTACAAACCGCAACGTAGCGCCAAACACGCACTACGCTACCGTCAAACACATTCCAGTCATGCCCACACGCGCATACCGCCCGTTACGCCTACATTCTGGTTTGCTCTCTGTGTCCTCTGCCACAGCACACGTATCGATTGATCGACCCGCCGACTCGCACCACACGACGCCACAACCCCCAAGCCTAAACCCAGTCACAGGTCTCGACCTTGACCTTGACCATAATCTGAGACCGGACCCGGGTGGGACCGCCTTCGGTCAGTGGAGACTTGAGGTCGTGCCTCCTTGCCAAGCCGCAGTGGACAACTGCATTGCATGCAGCCAACAAACGTACAACAACTCGGAACGCAGCTACCGGTGGGATCGGAGCCAGGCTGACTGTCCCGGGAACCTCGCGTTCGGTTGAAACCGTGATCACCACAACGGAGGACCACAGGAAGCTGCTGCGTGTTTGGTAGTTACGTAACGAGAAGTCGGGGCGAGGGCGTGGGATTTCAAGCAAAACGGAGTCGAGCTAGAGCTGTTTCGGAGCAAGCGCACCGGGTCAAACGATGAAAAGAGAAACGCGCAATCAGAGAGAAAAGGAGCAAAGACGGCCTGAGGCACGCCTACGCCACGAACGAGACGCCGCAGGACGCTCGCTCGGGACGAGTGCAAGCAAATTGCCCCCAGGCAGGATTGAACTACCGACCTTCCGCTTACTAAGCGGGTGCTCTACCACTGAGCTATAGGGGCTCTTATCCAACTCACCACCGCACACCTCTTCACAAACGCAAACGAACAAAACAAACCGCTACAAACCGCAACGTAGCGCCAAACACGCACTACGCTACCGTCAAACACATTCCAGTCATGCCCACACGCGCATACCGCCCGTTACGCCTACATTCTGGTTTGCTCTCTGTGTCCTCTGCCACAGCACACGTATCGATTGATCGACCCGCCGACTCGCACCACACGACGCCACAACCCCCAAGCCTAAACCCAGTCACAGGTCTCGACCTTGACCTTGACCATAATCTGAGACCGGACCCGGGTGGGACCGCCTTCGGTCAGTGGAGACTTGAGGTCGTGCCTCCTTGCCAAGCCGCAGTGGACAACTGCATTGCATGCAGCCAACAAACGTACAACAACTCGGAACGCAGCTACCGGTGGGATCGGAGCCAGGCTGACTGTCCCGGGAACCTCGCGTTCGGTTGAAACCGTGATCACCACAACGGAGGACCACAGGAAGCTGCTGCGTGTTTGGTAGTTACGTAACGAGAAGTCGGGGCGAGGGCGTGGGATTTCAAGCAAAACGGAGTCGAGCTAGAGCTGTTTCGGAGCAAGCGCACCGGGTCAAACGATGAAAAGAGAAACGCGCAATCAGAGAGAAAAGGAGCAAAGACGGCCTGAGGCACGCCTACGCCACGAACGAGACGCCGCAGGACGCTCGCTCGGGACGAGTGCAAGCAAATTGCCCCCAGGCAGGATTGAACTACCGACCTTCCGCTTACTAAGCGGGTGCTCTACCACTGAGCTATAGGGGCTCTTATCCAACTCACCACCGCACACCTCTTCACAAACGCAAACGAACAAAACAAACCGCTACAAACCGCAACGTAGCGCCAAACACGCACTACGCTACCGTCAAACACATTCCAGTCATGCCCACACGCGCATACCGCCCGTTACGCCTACATTCTGGTTTGCTCTCTGTGTCCTCTGCCACAGCACACGTATCGATTGATCGACCCGCCGACTCGCACCACACGACGCCACAACCCCCAAGCCTAAACCCAGTCACAGGTCTCGACCTTGACCTTGACCATAATCTGAGACCGGACCCGGGTGGGACCGCCTTCGGTCAGTGGAGACTTGAGGTCGTGCCTCCTTGCCAAGCCGCAGTGGACAACTGCATTGCATGCAGCCAACAAACGTACAACAACTCGGAACGCAGCTACCGGTGGGATCGGAGCCAGGCTGACTGTCCCGGGAACCTCGCGTTCGGTTGAAACCGTGATCACCACAACGGAGGACCACAGGAAGCTGCTGCGTGTTTGGTAGTTACGTAACGAGAAGTCGGGGCGAGGGCGTGGGATTTCAAGCAAAACGGAGTCGAGCTAGAGCTGTTTCGGAGCAAGCGCACCGGGTCAAACGATGAAAAGAGAAACGCGCAATCAGAGAGAAAAGGAGCAAAGACGGCCTGAGGCACGCCTACGCCACGAACGAGACGCCGCAGGACGCTCGCTCGGGACGAGTGCAAGCAAATTGCCCCCAGGCAGGATTGAACTACCGACCTTCCGCTTACTAAGCGGGTGCTCTACCACTGAGCTATAGGGGCTCTTATCCAACTCACCACCGCACACCTCTTCACAAACGCAAACGAACAAAACAAACCGCTACAAACCGCAACGTAGCGCCAAACACGCACTACGCTACCGTCAAACACATTCCAGTCATGCCCACACGCGCATACCGCCCGTTACGCCTACATTCTGGTTTGCTCTCTGTGTCCTCTGCCACAGCACACGTATCGATTGATCGACCCGCCGACTCGCACCACACGACGCCACAACCCCCAAGCCTAAACCCAGTCACAGGTCTCGACCTTGACCTTGACCATAATCTGAGACCGGACCCGGGTGGGACCGCCTTCGGTCAGTGGAGACTTGAGGTCGTGCCTCCTTGCCAAGCCGCAGTGGACAACTGCATTGCATGCAGCCAACAAACGTACAACAACTCGGAACGCAGCTACCGGTGGGATCGGAGCCAGGCTGACTGTCCCGGGAACCTCGCGTTCGGTTGAAACCGTGATCACCACAACGGAGGACCACAGGAAGCTGCTGCGTGTTTGGTAGTTACGTAACGAGAAGTCGGGGCGAGGGCGTGGGATTTCAAGCAAAACGGAGTCGAGCTAGAGCTGTTTCGGAGCAAGCGCACCGGGTCAAACGATGAAAAGAGAAACGCGCAATCAGAGAGAAAAGGAGCAAAGACGGCCTGAGGCACGCCTACGCCACGAACGAGACGCCGCAGGACGCTCGCTCGGGACGAGTGCAAGCAAATTGCCCCCAGGCAGGATTGAACTACCGACCTTCCGCTTACTAAGCGGGTGCTCTACCACTGAGCTATAGGGGCTCTTATCCAACTCACCACCGCACACCTCTTCACAAACGCAAACGAACAAAACAAACCGCTACAAACCGCAACGTAGCGCCAAACACGCACTACGCTACCGTCAAACACATTCCAGTCATGCCCACACGCGCATACCGCCCGTTACGCCTACATTCTGGTTTGCTCTCTGTGTCCTCTGCCACAGCACACGTATCGATTGATCGACCCGCCGACTCGCACCACACGACGCCACAACCCCCAAGCCTAAACCCAGTCACAGGTCTCGACCTTGACCTTGACCATAATCTGAGACCGGACCCGGGTGGGACCGCCTTCGGTCAGTGGAGACTTGAGGTCGTGCCTCCTTGCCAAGCCGCAGTGGACAACTGCATTGCATGCAGCCAACAAACGTACAACAACTCGGAACGCAGCTACCGGTGGGATCGGAGCCAGGCTGACTGTCCCGGGAACCTCGCGTTCGGTTGAAACCGTGATCACCACAACGGAGGACCACAGGAAGCTGCTGCGTGTTTGGTAGTTACGTAACGAGAAGTCGGGGCGAGGGCGTGGGATTTCAAGCAAAACGGAGTCGAGCTAGAGCTGTTTCGGAGCAAGCGCACCGGGTCAAACGATGAAAAGAGAAACGCGCAATCAGAGAGAAAAGGAGCAAAGACGGCCTGAGGCACGCCTACGCCACGAACGAGACGCCGCAGGACGCTCGCTCGGGACGAGTGCAAGCAAATTGCCCCCAGGCAGGATTGAACTACCGACCTTCCGCTTACTAAGCGGGTGCTCTACCACTGAGCTATAGGGGCTCTTATCCAACTCACCACCGCACACCTCTTCACAAACGCAAACGAACAAAACAAACCGCTACAAACCGCAACGTAGCGCCAAACACGCACTACGCTACCGTCAAACACATTCCAGTCATGCCCACACGCGCATACCGCCCGTTACGCCTACATTCTGGTTTGCTCTCTGTGTCCTCTGCCACAGCACACGTATCGATTGATCGACCCGCCGACTCGCACCACACGACGCCACAACCCCCAAGCCTAAACCCAGTCACAGGTCTCGACCTTGACCTTGACCATAATCTGAGACCGGACCCGGGTGGGACCGCCTTCGGTCAGTGGAGACTTGAGGTCGTGCCTCCTTGCCAAGCCGCAGTGGACAACTGCATTGCATGCAGCCAACAAACGTACAACAACTCGGAACGCAGCTACCGGTGGGATCGGAGCCAGGCTGACTGTCCCGGGAACCTCGCGTTCGGTTGAAACCGTGATCACCACAACGGAGGACCACAGGAAGCTGCTGCGTGTTTGGTAGTTACGTAACGAGAAGTCGGGGCGAGGGCGTGGGATTTCAAGCAAAACGGAGTCGAGCTAGAGCTGTTTCGGAGCAAGCGCACCGGGTCAAACGATGAAAAGAGAAACGCGCAATCAGAGAGAAAAGGAGCAAAGACGGCCTGAGGCACGCCTACGCCACGAACGAGACGCCGCAGGACGCTCGCTCGGGACGAGTGCAAGCAAATTGCCCCCAGGCAGGATTGAACTACCGACCTTCCGCTTACTAAGCGGGTGCTCTACCACTGAGCTATAGGGGCTCTTATCCAACTCACCACCGCACACCTCTTCACAAACGCAAACGAACAAAACAAACCGCTACAAACCGCAACGTAGCGCCAAACACGCACTACGCTACCGTCAAACACATTCCAGTCATGCCCACACGCGCATACCGCCCGTTACGCCTACATTCTGGTTTGCTCTCTGTGTCCTCTGCCACAGCACACGTATCGATTGATCGACCCGCCGACTCGCACCACACGACGCCACAACCCCCAAGCCTAAACCCAGTCACAGGTCTCGACCTTGACCTTGACCATAATCTGAGACCGGACCCGGGTGGGACCGCCTTCGGTCAGTGGAGACTTGAGGTCGTGCCTCCTTGCCAAGCCGCAGTGGACAACTGCATTGCATGCAGCCAACAAACGTACAACAACTCGGAACGCAGCTACCGGTGGGATCGGAGCCAGGCTGACTGTCCCGGGAACCTCGCGTTCGGTTGAAACCGTGATCACCACAACGGAGGACCACAGGAAGCTGCTGCGTGTTTGGTAGTTACGTAACGAGAAGTCGGGGCGAGGGCGTGGGATTTCAAGCAAAACGGAGTCGAGCTAGAGCTGTTTCGGAGCAAGCGCACCGGGTCAAACGATGAAAAGAGAAACGCGCAATCAGAGAGAAAAGGAGCAAAGACGGCCTGAGGCACGCCTACGCCACGAACGAGACGCCGCAGGACGCTCGCTCGGGACGAGTGCAAGCAAATTGCCCCCAGGCAGGATTGAACTACCGACCTTCCGCTTACTAAGCGGGTGCTCTACCACTGAGCTATAGGGGCTCTTATCCAACTCACCACCGCACACCTCTTCACAAACGCAAACGAACAAAACAAACCGCTACAAACCGCAACGTAGCGCCAAACACGCACTACGCTACCGTCAAACACATTCCAGTCATGCCCACACGCGCATACCGCCCGTTACGCCTACATTCTGGTTTGCTCTCTGTGTCCTCTGCCACAGCACACGTATCGATTGATCGACCCGCCGACTCGCACCACACGACGCCACAACCCCCAAGCCTAAACCCAGTCACAGGTCTCGACCTTGACCTTGACCATAATCTGAGACCGGACCCGGGTGGGACCGCCTTCGGTCAGTGGAGACTTGAGGTCGTGCCTCCTTGCCAAGCCGCAGTGGACAACTGCATTGCATGCAGCCAACAAACGTACAACAACTCGGAACGCAGCTACCGGTGGGATCGGAGCCAGGCTGACTGTCCCGGGAACCTCGCGTTCGGTTGAAACCGTGATCACCACAACGGAGGACCACAGGAAGCTGCTGCGTGTTTGGTAGTTACGTAACGAGAAGTCGGGGCGAGGGCGTGGGATTTCAAGCAAAACGGAGTCGAGCTAGAGCTGTTTCGGAGCAAGCGCACCGGGTCAAACGATGAAAAGAGAAACGCGCAATCAGAGAGAAAAGGAGCAAAGACGGCCTGAGGCACGCCTACGCCACGAACGAGACGCCGCAGGACGCTCGCTCGGGACGAGTGCAAGCAAATTGCCCCCAGGCAGGATTGAACTACCGACCTTCCGCTTACTAAGCGGGTGCTCTACCACTGAGCTATAGGGGCTCGTATCCAACTCACCACCGCACACCTCTTCACAAACGCAAACGAACAAAACAAACCGCTACAAACCGCAACGTAGCGCCAAACACGCACTACGCTACCGTCAAACACATTCCAGTCATGCCCACACGCGCATACCGCCCGTTACGCCTACATTCTGGTTTGCTCTCTGTGTCCTCTGCCACAGCACACGTATCGATTGATCGACCCGCCGACTCGCACCACACGACGCCACAACCCCCAAGCCTAAACCCAGTCACAGGTCTCGACCTTGACCTTGACCATAATCTGAGACCGGACCCGGGTGGGACCGCCTTCTGTCAGTGGAGACTTGAGGTCGTGCCTCCTTGCCAAGCCGCAGTGGACAACTGCATTGCATGCAGCCAACAAACGTACAACAACTCGGAACGCAGCTACCGGTGGGATCGGAGCCAGGCTGACTGTCCCGGGAACCTCGCGTTCGGTTGAAACCGTGATCACCACAACGGAGGACCACAGGAAGCTGCTGCGTGTTTGGTAGTTACGTAACGAGAAGTCGGGGCGAGGGCGTGGGATTTCAAGCAAAACGGAGTCGAGCTAGAGCTGTTTCGGAGCAAGCGCACCGGGTCAAACGATGAAAAGAGAAACGCGCAATCAGAGAGAAAAGGAGCAAAGACGGCCTGAGGCACGCCTACGCCACGAACGAGACGCCGCAGGACGCTCGCTCGGGACGAGTGCAAGCAAATTGCCCCCAGGCAGGATTGAACTACCGACCTTCCGCTTACTAAGCGGGTGCTCTACCACTGAGCTATAGGGGCTCGTATCCAACTCACCACCGCACACCTCTTCACAAACGCAAACGAACAAAACAAACCGCTACAAACCGCAACGTAGCGCCAAACACGCACTACGCTACCGTCAAACACATTCCAGTCATGCCCACACGCGCATAGCGCCCGCATATATATTATATTACGCCGACCTGTATTACCAGCATGACAATGTGGCCAATATGTTTTGGTATAGTGAACTCGTTCCTAACTAGCCTTTCCTTGGTGTAATTAACTTGAGTTGAGTCATTGAGCTCTCGTCGTTGTGGCGTTTCGCTCTCTCGAGCACGATATGCTAGCAACTATTTGCTTCTGTGTCTTATTTCACTCTCATCATTACTTCGGCTGGGAGATGAAGCACGTGACCCCCCTTCTTCATCTCTAGCTGCACGCTTCTTCGACACGTGTTTAATTTCTACATGGTGAGTGAATCAGGCCAAGTTCGCTGAATAGTCGTCCACGAGTGGCGACGTTCAGTGTGGTCGATAATATAGTCAACGCGAACGGTGGCAGCTTATTTGATGGAGTTTCTCTTTGCAAATACGCCGAGTAGTTTATGACAGAGCCACAACAACCCGAAGATGTCGTGTTCACATACCCGCCGATAATCCATGACGACATCTCGCTACGCAACCCGCAGTATCACTGTCATTTAAACCGGCGGTAGTAATACATAGTACAATAAGCGCTCTCCATTCCGGTACTACTGAAAATTAATACCCCGAACCAAACGATACAATCGAATTAGACAGGATTTTGAGGACACAGGTTTTGGTGGGAGTTTTGGGCGGGAACTGCTACATACCAGTCATCTCCGCTTGCCCTAGTAGGACGACCAAGTGCTCGTCATTACCGAATTGGAGCAGCCCTCCACACACATCGACGCATGGGGGCTGGATGACAATACAACAGAAGAGAGGGCTGATTGAAAAAGCAGCGGCCTCACCGTCCATGACACAGCTGGAGCTGGCAGCGTGGGCAAAGAAAACGTTCAAGCTCAGGCAGCCGCCAGCTCAAACAACCGTCTCCGACATCCTTCGAAAGGCCTCGGCCATCACGAGCAAGGCCTACGGCGACGGCAAGAGGCGCAAGCCTCTCGAGGTGACGTCGCCAGCTCTGGATAGCCGGCTCTGGGAGTGGATACAGCACGTAGAGGCCCAAAGCATTTGCCTCTCGCGTGAACTCATCAAGATGAAGGCCCGTGACCTACAGAAGGATCTGTGCGACGCATGGGAGCTGTCGTTTTCCGACGGCTGGCTAACCACGTTTGAGAGGAGACATGGCGTACGATTTCGGCAGCGTCCAGGCGAAGCAGCCTCTGCAGTTCCGACTGCCGTTCGTCTTGGCCGCCAGCGCATCCAAGACCTAACCGACCTCTATGAGCCACACGACATCTACAATATGGATGAGACGGGGCTATGCTATGCGATGGCCCCCAGTCGATCTATCTGTACCCAGGGAACCCGGGGCGTGAAGAAAAATAAGACGCGAATCACACTTGCTCTTGCGGCTAACTCTGACGGCTCTGACTTTTTGCCTGCGTTGTTTCTAGGCCGTGCACAATAGCCGTACTGCTTCAAAAAGAGCACGGCCACGCAACTTGGTTTTACGTACCGGGCAAACCAGAAAGCCTGGATGACGAGGACTATTTTCACTGAATGGCTACTCAATTTGGATCGAGACATGCGTGCTTTAGGACGCCATATTCTACTGCTGGTAGATAACGCATCGTCCCATAACTTGGGCGATGTCTTGTGCACTAATGTCCGGGTAGCGTTTCTACCGCCGAACACTACTGCCTTCTTACAGCCCATGGACGCTGGAATCATCGCAGCCTTCAAGCGAGAGTACTGGAAGAAGCAACTTCGCTGGGTGTACGACAAGATCAAGTGCGTGGAGGCTGTCGGAAAAGAGGTGTACAAGGTTGACCAGTTGCAGGCAATGCGCTGGAGTAAGGAGATTTCGGCCGAAATGCAAAACAAGCCTACTGTCGAGAACTGCTTCCGTACACTGGAGTTGTGTTCAACGGGGTAGATGAGAGGAGTGAGGGGTATAGTGTCGCGAGCTACTCAGGTGTCGTTGAAGTAGAGGATATAATCCTCCGTGCATCTCAGTTAAGCATTTAACCACTTCATGAATATATTTCAAATCCTCGGATAAGGTCGGACTACGGTACCGGAAGTGAGAGCGGTTACTGTAATTCCATAGACGTCGTCCTCTCGGATCATTTTGAAGAAGTAAACCATCATTCGTTTACGTAAGGCAGCTAAATAACATATCCGAAGACAATTAGAGGCTGTTCTCAAGAAGCGCACCGCCCCTCAACACAATCAACGAGCTTATCGGAGCGTTCATTGGCTGCAAAACCTATCCAATCGATCTCAAAACATCAGCTAAAGTGTTGCAATCGATGTGGCGCAAACAAAGCGAAGCGGCCGAACGACTTTTTCACGTCCTTCAATTTACGCCAGAACTGTTGCTGCCCCAGCACTCGAAGTTTATCAAATAATTCGTTTTCATCTTGATACACATACACAAAGTCTTCAAGAGCAGTTTCGCAGAAGCCATGCAAAATACTGTTGCATGGAGCTCGGGTGGAGAGCCTGGAGGCATTTCGATCCGACCGGGCCTATGTCGAAGGAGCCACGGCAAAATTCGAGGTTATCGAGCAGCGCAAAGCACATTCAGGAAGAAGTGGATTCAAATGTAGGGTTCTTGGCGAGGCAAATAGATGAGGTCGAAAGCTAACTCAGAAACACGTTTTGGTTGAGGAACTACGGCTCATGATCAGTGTCGGGCATTTTCTCCATAGTCGTCACTGGATCGGTCACGTCTGTTGTAACGGGCTAAATGCCGGTTACCGGCTTACACTAGCTTGTAGAGGAAGTAGGCAAATTAAACTCTGTTTGGTTAAGAGGATGGCGGTGTCGGAGCACCGAGCCGCCACAGCCAACTATCTACACTGAGATCTGATTGGTCACGGTTCAACCAATAGTAGCCGTGACGTGGGACGGGCATACAAACAGCCCGTCACACCATCCCCTACTCAAGATAGAAACTACATTTGCAATGCGAAAGTATAGGAAAGAAACTTGAGGACTTGTGAAGCTTGCGCGACGCACGGCGCCTAGCTCAGAGACAACGACAACGTCGTAGGTGCGGAGGCCGTTCCGCGCCGGAGTCGTACAAGCCTCGGACCACGTCAACAAAGACACGCACTATCTGAAGCAGAGCGTCCGCGCGCAAACGAAGCTGCAAGACGATTCTTGAAGATTAGGCGCGGACCCCGACCGCGCCCGCCACCATGGCCAGTCTTGCAGCGTACACCGTAACCGATTCCACTATGTCGTCGAGGAGGTAGGCTCTGGCTTGCTCAGTGCAGTCAATCCCGCGACCCCAATCGCCGTAGACAGGAGACTGTAATCATCCACGTTAATCGTCAATATATGCGATGTTGCACTTCCATCAGCATACTTGTTCTGGTGATCCAGATTCAACGAAACTTCATCAAGAACGTAGCGTGCTGTGGCTTCGCTACGTTTTTTGGGCAAACACACGAGCAGCCTCAACGCCACGATATTGCGGTACTGACAAGGCGCCACGGACCACGTGAGGAGACACGATCACATCCATTCCGTCAGTGGCTTCTCTACGGTTGTCAAACTCTACCGCATGTGTGGGACCACACTCAACCACAACTTCTTGACTCTTGGGCCACTGCCCATCAAGACACGGGAGCCCCTGCTCAACCGTGTCACCAGTCGCGTCCTGAGACTCCTACTCAGGACTGGCACACGTTGCACGTTCACACGTTGCGCATGAAGGGCCATCACTCTCTTCAGACACAACTGTAGTCATGGCGTCGGGATCCATGACAGCAGCATGCGGCCAATGGTGGGGCGTCCTACCCAAGGAAGGCAGTACAGCATTGACGTCAATGTCGATCCGCGGCTGGTGTTGAGCGAGCCACAGGATTCCAAACACGCAGCCAAAGGAACCGCTCAGTTCAATCACCAGGAACTCATCTGATCCGGCGAAGCCGTCGACTTCGTACGAGAAGGAGATTGTGCGTCGCGGCATCTGCCGCGACTTGCCGTCGACGTACGTTACGAGCATGGTGCCCTGACCTTCACACACTTAGCGTCTGTCGGTAGCACTGACAGACTGTTGGCGCGAACAAAGTTGTTCGTCGCGCCAGAATCCAGCAAAGCACGAAGCGGACGCTTCGCGCCAACGACGTGGAGACTTTGCACAATTAGTCTTGAGTCGCTGCCGGAGGTGGCGGCATTCAGCTGTGCAGCAAGCACAGGAGGGCTAGGAGAGAGTTCTGCCACCACAGAACCATCCCCTCTTTCACGACCAGTAGGGCGCCCCGCACCTACTGGTTGTCGCCGTTTTGCTTGATCAGCAACGGTGACGTCGTACTCGATCGTGGAGTTCACCACCACCGACGCTGGCGCGCGGCACACTGCCGCGCGGTGCCCAGGTTTCCCACACCGGAAACACTCCATTGGACGTCGCTCGCCCGCCGGATTGCGCGTGTGTCGAGGAGATGACGTCGGCTCCCGACGCCCATCGTAGTGCCGGATGGCATCTATCTCCATCGGCTCTGGATCCAGCTCAGGCGTATGAGGTCGCAAGGCGTCGAGCTCTTGCGACGCCTCCACATTGTAGTCTTCGCGAAGTGCAATCGCGAAGGCTTGCTTCAAAGTCGATAGCGTCTTCCGAGTCAAGTAGAAACGCTGGCGCCCAGCATTCATGCCGGACACAAAGCCATGGACTTGCATCGCCATGTCCACGGGGTTCGTCGTAATGCACGACACCAGGTGACGTGCATGTTGGATGTACTCGAGCATGGACTTGCGTCCCTGATTCAGCTTCAGGAACGCATACCGTTGTACCTTCACGTCTTGGGGCGGCTCGAACACGAGCCGCAGGTCTGCCTTCATTGCTTCCATAGTCGGGAAGCAGGAGGCGTCGGCAACGAGTTTGCCCATTCCTTCGCCTTCCCCGTCAACTTGGATAGCAGAAAGTGGGTCCGCGCGAGCTCCGTAGACAGCTGCAGAGCTTCAATTGCAATGTCAACCTCGCAGAACCACCAGCTCAAGTGAAGGTGCCTGACGCCTTCACCGCTTTACGAGGAGACATCGATTTTCACGATGTCGGTCTTGTTCTTGGTCAGCGTGGGAGTCGACACTCGCTGACGTAAAACAGCGAGTTCACGTGCCATGAACTCAAGGGCAGCCAGGCGTTGCTGCTCTTCTGTGCCCACCGTCAGCAATGTCTTGACATCGGCAGTGCCGGACACCGCTGCGAGGCGATGTAGTGCCTCCCACTCGAATGACGTCAGGTGCGGAAAACTGGCATGCTCAAGTGACACGCTGGTTGGTCTGAACGCGTCGCTCATCTTGGTCGTTGGACGGACTACAAAATGCTACCAGGTAACGGGATAAATACCGGTTACCGGCTTACACTAGCTTGTAGAGGAAGTATGATATGCTCAAAGTAGTTGTTGACCAACTTCTATCTGTTTGGTAAAACGAGGTGCTGATCTGGGTCAAGTGGAACTTTTCACCCACCTTCACTCGATAATACAATGCTAAGTGCCCCCCCTCCCCCCAATTGGCCCGGTCGCTGGCTCACCCAATGATCAGCAGTGTGGCCTGTGGACAACCTCAATTAAGGCACCCCGCAGATCTTTTCGCTTAAACCCAGGCAGCTGTCGATTTAGGTACCACAGCTGCTTGCTCTTCTTCTACAAGGTTAAGTGCAGAGCTTGGGTCATATATGCTCAATAGCGCTCATGAGCTTGACCAACGCCCACTTTTACCAAGGCCAGCCGAACTAAAGTTTCCTTCCCATAGATGGAATCACATAATCAACGACCTGCAAGAGTTGTTGGCAGAGTGTAACTCACAATCGGAGTACTTGTCGAAAAGTCGCTCGTGCGTTTGGCATTTAATCGAATCCAGGTGCCATCTATCGAAAACAAAAAAAATACAAATATTGCTTATTAGTCAAAGTTAAAAAAAAAACAGGGGCAGTCGACCCGAAAGTGAATTGCTCGACAAGTTAAGAATACGAATTATTTCGTGACCATCTCACCCCATGCCGAGCAATACAGGCATGTTCCTACTAGAATATAGAGAAGCCAAGTGTACCTTTGGAACTAGTCCTTAACCTGGAGTACTTGGATTTGAATAGCTAAAGTACGTGGCGTTATATGACTTGACGTTGTAAGAGCTGGAGTACTTGTGGTTGAACTGTAGATTACCAGCAAAGAGAAAATCGAATAATAGTCATAGCAACAACACCCTCGCTTGATGCATCTAACAGACAACTAGTGGGTATATCTAAACAATAAAAACGCAGCAGAAGTGTCCCTCGCGTATTGACCGAGCTCATGAAAACCAAAAACCACTCGAACTATCTCAGGTAAAATAGGAGCATCTGCCGTTGCACCGATGAGGTGCTTCGGTGATTCCAAACAGCATTATGTCTTTCCGCTTTGCTTCAACATTCATACTAAACAAGCCGTCGAGCATCGTTACGCAGCATCTTCGGCTCCAAATTGCCGATGAGCACCGTGCACCGCAGCTTCATACAGTCAATGAACCCTTCCTTGGCAGGGTCACCTACACCAAGTATCTTGCTAATCCCGTTCTCCTTGAGTAAAGTCGCGCAGTCACGGTGGTACTTCAAAACTCTGGCGTCGATGTCGTCCCCGTGAAGGTCGACCTTCAACAGTAGCGAGAAGAAACCGTGAATGCGGGGTCCTGGGCGTTTGTAACAGCCCTAAAATTGGAGTCGATCAGGGAAACCAGTTCATCGCTGGTCCCATCGTCTACTGCCTTGCGAAGTTCGTAGAAGCATAGTAAGTTTCAGGTCGACAAGCATTATTACCTGTGCTTTCATCTTGCACAACCTGTTAATATTTGAACCCATCCCAGAACAGTGGAGAGAAGACGTGACGCGCAATGGAAATGGATTGGAGATAAATGATGAGCTGAACCAACCCGTCTCTCGATCTGCCCGAGGTGACAAGCGTCGAAAGCAGCTTTTCCATTATCTACTAGAGCTCCGGGATGAATAGCGGGAGAAGCAAAGCAATTTCGTGTTGAGGAACACCTTCTTGACGTAGCTTGTGACGCTCGCGCAATAGATTTACCTTGCGGTCGACTTCATACGATTCTGTTTGCACTCGGACGTGTTCCGTTCTGGCTCTGGCTTCCGCTACCCGCGCCTCAATGTCAGCAGTACTTGCCGCAGCCTTCTCAAGCTCGAGCTTCAGTGTCTGCAGTTGAAACTCTTTTCCCTGGGCAAGTTGCTTTCTTTTCAGCTCTGCCAGTGGGTAGTTTGCAATTAGGTCGTCGACAGCCTCCTTGTTTCTTTTGTTGGAGTAACCAATTGAACGCGGATTACTTGAACCGCGCTTTCGGTTTTGGTACTTGGTTGACGTCTCGTAGTGCCTGGCGGGGTGTTCGTATTGGACGATGAAGTACTAGAGCTGAGGTCTACGAACTCCATTACTGGTGTAACCACAGTAACTGCTGCTGTCGAATTGCCACCGGACAAAAGCTCACTCACACGGGTACAAGTACTGTCAGTTTCAGCACCAGTCGGCATCGAGTTGTCTGAGAGACTGGTATCACCCCCTTCCTCCTCACTGCTGCTACTACGCTTGATTCCAGGTTCTCGGTGCTCAACATCAACGGCGACGTGCTTGCCCGATCATTCATGATATCATGAAGGTCGTAGTAGGGACAACGAGCAAGTATGGCGTCACGAATACTCTTCTCGTCTTCAACACCTTGCCCGGTAGCTCCAAGCCAATCCACAGCAGTCTTGTACGACTGTTCCAGGCTCAGTATCTTCGTCATCACATCCTTGGGGGTTCGGGTGGTTTTCACGCCACACGGTTCGACAAAACGAACTATTTCACCTGCCAAATACGCCTTCGTGTCACCACTGTGCGCGTCACCACCGCGGTAACGAGTGTAATTAGCGCCAGATGTGAGCCAGTCGATCAAACAGCTAACTGAGCTAATAGATGGCATGGGCCCATCGTTGTGCCAGGCTACACGTTTCGTCATGAAGCTGGGCGGCTCCTCGGCGACTCTCTGGGCCTTCTTCACAGCATTAAAGCATCGCTTTCCACACACTGGAGCACCTACTTCCTTACAATTTCCAAACGCCGCGAGCATATCCGCGAAACAAGCCTTGTGAATTGGTTCCTGCACTTGAAGGTGTTGGAGCACTGCAGCAACTCCTCGTTGTCCAAGTCGTGCTTCACTACCTTCTTGCATTGTTTCCACTTTCACCTCGACGCCATAACGAAGCTATCAGCCAAATGGCCGACGAAAAATCAATCGCCAATTGAATACAACTGCAAAATTACCGACAAGTCCGATGCGCACGCAACCTCCACCAGTGAATCGAACGACCCCGTCGCGCGTTGATCTAAGGTGTCGAAACGATCACGTTGAACAACAACTGCGAAATCCCCACGATACAACCCATGTCCAAAGGCGTCGTATAGCACGTTCGTGACCGTGAACAAAAAGTGGAGGCTACAAAAACTATCGTGCTGCTGTTGCGAGAAAAAAACTGCGTCTCCTGTGTCGATTTCGTTGCATGAACGATAGCTTTTTTATATGACCAATCAGATGCCATGGGTCCGTACAGAAAAAAATGTTGTTGCTGCTGGCATAGTTGGCGACCACTAATATGGATGAGACTTCGTTTCTATCGGTGATAACCTTGGGGTACGCTGACGACCAACCCAAAAGAGAAGTGCAGGAAGCAACTCAAGAAGAGGTATTACTGTGTGCGTCGCCACTACCGCGGACGGCTCATACCGTCTCCCTCTGCACTTGATTGGCAAGTCAAAAGAGCCCAGGCCACTGAAAGGTCGCAATGTATTTGCCGAGCTCGATACTACCTACACAAACAGAGGCAAGGCGTGGATGAATACGGAGAAGTAGTGAGGCTATTTGTTGTGGCTCAACGGCAGTATGCAGGATAAAGGATGGCACAACCTCCTCCTTGTGGATAATGTATCTTCTCACATTGAAGTTCTGTTGTTTTTTTCTCACCAACGTACGTTTACACAAGCTGCCACCACATACAACGTCTGCTTTGCAGCCAATGGACCAAGTTATCATCAAGTGCTTGAAGGACATGTATAGATACCAAAAAAGACGCAGCTGAGACGGACATGTTTTTAAGCGGGAAGACGTACAAGCGTGTTGACTTGTACACAGCGATGATGTGATGCGAACTAGGATAGAATCAAGTCATAAAATAAACCATTCGCACCGGTGGGTATCACACAGGCTTCATTACCAAGCTAGATGTGAACTTTCTAATCAACTAAAACATATCTACAGTTGCTTTTCCTTTGCATATTTTATGCCTTTGCAACCTTGACAAGGGCCACCCCCGCCAAAACGGTGACATGAAAGTAGTTAGTATAACTGTCGGTAAGGAGCTATTATTCTGAAACAGTAGAGAAAAGCCTAGGGAGGTGTTAAACTGCGGATTCGTGAAAGTTCCCAAATACTTAAAATAATATATCGAAAAATTCGGGTAATTCCGAGAAAAGCTGACGTTTGATTTTGAAGCGATCATTTAAGGGACAGCGTTCTATACGTATGACACTCGCTGCGTGGCATACGTATAGAACGCTGTCCCTGAAGCCTCGTGCGTCTGTGCCCACATATTTAAAACGGCTACCGTACGGAATAATGAGCTCTAAATACTAAAAAAATAAAAACGACGACACAGTCTGTCTTTTTAGCACAATTTCTTCTTGGGGTGCCATGTGTGGCGGTGACTTCGCTGCGCCTTTCAAGTGATGCTCGATTTTCTGTGTGATACTTTCCCCGATTTGATGTACGAGTTGGTTTCTTAACTGCAATTATAACGGTTTCTTGAGTAGATGTCTTGCGTTCTCCCATGAAATACCAGACGACAGGCAAGCACAATAAACATCGTGACTCGCGTACGAAATGAAAGAAAATGAGACTGCCCACGGACGGAAAAGTAACTGGTGAGAAAATGTACAGTGACCAAGAAAGCGTTGCAGATACACTGTCGTTGAATTAAATTAGTAGGACGAAAGTTTTGGATCTCCAGCTCAGCGTGTCATCCAGCGTCAGAACACGGCGCATTAGACGAATACAAATCGTGTAACGATCGCAAACGCTCGTGAAGATGTTCAGAACATGATTCCTCAGCTGCGTCATCTCGTGTTTTCATCGTTGGCGGGGCTTAATGAAGTACTTGAGTCGTACAGCAACAAGTAGAACCCGCTAGTTCTCGCACGGAATACGCAGACTGTAAAACACGCACATCTCGTACGTCACACTGTGTATGTTTGCGGTAGTAATAAAGCTAATAGTGAGTTGATTGCAAGGATGAAAGCGTATCCGATTCCTGCTAAAATGGAGTACAGCTACTAAGTGTTCCGGTGTACCCATTGAGGCCATCAGAAACCTTGCGCTAAAATCAGCGCAGTACACCAGTTCACTTCGCTGGTTGCAAAGCCCGATCCACTGGCGAAACGAAGGATGCTGCTGCTGAAGGATTGGTGAAGGATTGGCATCCTGAGCTGGGTAAGTGTCAGTTAGCCTAGAACACCCTAAAGCACGCTAAGACTAGGTATGATGTTTGGACTTGGACTCACAACCACCCCACGAGTAATGCTACCTTTGCTAAGTATCTAGATGTAGGTGGGGTCTATATCATAAGATAAGCGAGTGTTCGAGGAAGTATGCTATCTCGCCAGAGCGAATGTCGAGTCGCACTTTCCAAAAAATAAAACATTTTTTTTTGAAACATCTACTACCAAGAAAATTTGAATTAATTTGTTGAACGCTCTGGAGCGACAGGTGACGCCACAACAAGCTCGCAATACTGTACAAAAAGAGTTTTAAAGAATTCATATGCCAGGAAGTAGTTAGTCTCTATGTTCAACGTCCTTAGTGAGAACGCTGGCAACGATGTTCTTGTGATAGAGGCTAAATATGACGTGAAGTGTGGCGTTGTGATACAGACTATAGTTCAGAATCTTGCGTTTGAGCAGTGAAGCGAGGCCTTAGTCACGGATTCGATGAACAACACCAATAATATTGAATTCCATCTCGGTAAGTACCTTATTGCCGCGTTGCCCCGGTGTCTGCAACAACATCCGTATATCTTCAATTCACTAATGCAGTTCCCTTAGCATATTGTATATGTGCCTGTGTTGATGCACGCAGTCTAGCCGTTACGAGTTCAGCAGGGGTGGTGTTCTTGTTCTTGTTCTTGACTCGCCTCGCTAAATGAAAGGATACACACGATGAATAATTTTTGGAGTTCGTCAAGTCGCACAACAGTTCGTTGACTGCGGTCCAGACTGTCCTGATTGATTCCACCCATTAAATATTTTAAAGAGTGGAGATTGCTGTTAAGGTACTTTCCGCCGGTGGCTGTACTGAAATTAGCAATGGAAACAGAAGTACTTGCCGGTATGGTGCGGACGTGATTCCTATCTGATGCAAATGTTTTGATGCTTCTGAAAACGATGGGTCTGAGGTTTCAGCCACGCAACCGTCAACAAGTCTTCGCATACATTATTCAGTAGTCAGCGACGAAGGGTGATACTGGATGGCAAAACTAGAAGAACAGCACTGTTAAGAAAGTGTTGTGAAGGTGATGCAGCCGCCAGCGCCTTGACCTCGGACCCCAAAGAAGCTACGACAAGGATGGACCACCCCTCAGCCAAAATATGCTGCTGTTTTGATTTCGTCGGAGGTGACGACATCGATGCCAAAACTATTTAGTGGGCCAACTATCGTCCAAATTTTATGTGCAGAAGGTTTTAAATATGCGCGAACAGTATCCAGTTATACAACGGACGGATTTATCCGTGCTCAACGTGTAACTTGCGATGTAACCACAGCGTCAGATGTGGGCGAGAGCTCGAATCAGCATGCGTTTGTTATACCTGAATTAAAAAAAACGCAGAGAGCAGTATGGCGCAGAAACACGCCGAACTAATCGCGGACGAGAAAAACGAGAAGACTCCGCCGTGGGGACTTTTGGCGTCGATGGGGAAGGATCTTGTTTCTCTACACACTTCTGTTTTTTTATCTTGCTGTATTTAACTTAAGGACGCCCTAACATTGATACGGATGCTCGCTGTTTGATAAAAGTGTTACGTGTTAGCTCTCACAAATGGTTGTGCAGATCGTTGTTCTACAATATGAGGATATTCTACCGCCAAAAAGCACAATCACGCAACGATGTTTGGACATTGAATATTTAAAAAGAGTGGCGTCTTGTTCAAGCTAACGCAGTTGAACCATTTTAGCTGGAAACTAATACTTTGGTCTGCTTCCATTCTGAAGCAGTAAAAGTTCGTGAAACGCTTGCTGCCGACCTATTAAAGGTGTACCTCACACTATCGCTAATGACGGAGCGCAAAACCAAGTCTGATAATTTGTCATGACATTCTGTGACATTGTCGATACAGTTCTCAGTGGCCGTTTGTTTCGCGATGCTGTCATTGACATAAGAATCCAAAAGATTGCGGAAAGTGTGGAGGGTTGTGTCGCATTTTCTTCGCTGACTTCGATGGCCCCCATATCCGTCTTAAAGGCTCTTGGAGACTCCGCACGTGATCAAACCGTTAAATCTCAGTCATGACCACTGAGGCGTCGTTATTCTGGAGACCACGTTTCCAAGAACATTGAAAACGCACTTCTACGAGCTGATACATCAGCAGTTTGACGCGAGGCGGGTGAACGCCTTGACCGCAGTCAGGATGTATAACTCGCTACCTTGGCTGGGACCAATTAGGATGATCTAGCCAAGGACATCCTGGTCGGGTAGTGTCCAACCTGGGTGGCTTGTGCTCCTCGTGTATAATCACTTTCCGTACGTTTACACTCGAACCCGCAAACTTCACCGGTGAGCGAGTTGCTTGTAAGGTTTAGGGTGTCAGTGCAAAGTGGTCGTAACCTTCTTGGACGCCACCTCCACAGCTGCTCGGGAACCCAGACAGACAAATAAACAATTACAAATAGAATCCGATATACAAATATACAGATATACAGCCGTTCTTATTCTTCAGACCCTTGTGCGGTGGGTCTATACTCCAGTCAACTTAGGCCTCAGCCAGGATACTGGACAATCCAGGTTGGCCGGCTTCACGCGCACCACCCTCGTTGAAGGGAAACTATATAGAACTAAAACAGTCCTAATCACGAACTCAAGAGTACTTCTCGATCAACTTCCTGTCTTGGACTATCTTACCAAACAAGAATGTCAACTTAATATGAAATGCGGGAGTCAACCGAAACTCGGATGTTCGCCACAACTAGGATATGAAATAGTCACGGATCAACCCTTGGTTGTACACACCTAGTCCCCGTGCTAACTGGTCTTGATGCTTGATGAGAACCCCACGCCGGTGTGTAGGCTGGGTGACTCCGTCGTCGCAGCTTGTTACCTCGCGGCACTCCCGGTGACTACTTGACCGGCAGAGCTGCCACGGACTGCGCACTTGGAGGTAAATCGGATTCTGCTATCATAAGTCTTCTTGTCTGTTTGCTTCTCTATGCTTCTGGGTACATGTCGCTCCTGATTTGACTCGTTTTCACTATGTTCTTGGTCGGGTGACTTGATGTCACTATGCCCTTTGCCTGGGCGTCATCATCGGAAACGTGCTCTGGCTGTCGCTCTGGCTGGATTCTTTGGGGTTCTTCGGGGTTCTTCAAGGTTCCATTGGTCGTCTTGGTCGGTCGTTATTTACTTGACTTTGTATACTGGAATCGTCGGTTCAGGATGTTCCAGCCAAGTTCACACAGTCAGGATCCGGCCGACCAGGATCGGCCGAGCACAATTCACCAACCAGGACAACTCCAGCCAGGATGCGAAATTCTTGGGGTTTGGGTGCAGCGTTTTTCTGGGTTGTCGTTGGGCTTTTCCTTGCTTACAGCTTTGTCAAGTCGGGTGTTGTCCGTACGTGGACGCACTTAACGCTCTTTGGATCTCTTACCCAACGTCGGATCTTCCCTTCCATTCAAACTTCATTGTTCTAGATGTCGTACATTCAGGAAAGGTAAGTCCATCCAAAACTCCAGCAATACTCAACGAATAGATCAAAACCATATTTTTAGGTTTCATATCATACATGTTAAAACGATTCATCCAAACGTATTACCTGGATATCGCATCGCACCATTTCAGCCGTACAAATGTCAGTGATGTAAACCACTGACCCGTCGTCTAGGGCGTCAGCACGTGGTCGACGACCTCCATGACGTGTGTCCCGCTGGCCCAGAAGAAGATAATATTGACCAGCTCGGACAAGGGGGCTGTCGGCCGGGCTTTGAGGTGTGTGGGTTGCGGGGCTTTTTCGCACCTTGGCTAAAGTATACCATAAAAGCCTAAGTTATTTTACTCTTTAAGGGTGCATTTTCCGCCCTATAAATAATTCACTCTACTTTCATTAGATTATCTCTTGTAACAAATCATTGAAGATGATAAATTGATGCAATCCATCAACTGAATTTATCTTGATTAAAGTATGATCTAATGATTACAGATCCTACAGTATATTCTATGTTAGACTTGACGGTCCAATTTCTATTGAACTTTGGTTAAAGGACAAACAAACCGCCCTTAAAGGGGGTGTTTTCATACTGTTTTTTTAAGGCGAAACATGCGCTCACCCCCACCCCCACCCACCCACCCACTGCGAAATGGTTAACCCTTAGACTACCACGTACGTTTTATGGGTCCCACTAGACCTGTAAGCTGGCAAATCAGCACTAGTCACAGTTATAATTCCCGCCAATCAACGTATTCCAGTGTGAACCCGGAGAGCATTACGGTACCAGTTCAAAATTGGTTTCATAGGCCGTGCAGGACCCATACACGATGCAGCAAGAGACGAACGCTGGGATGTGCCGCTACTGCGGCATCGTACCATGCGAGTGGCAGCAGTGGGGGGGGGCACTTACAACTAATCGTCAGTGAATGCTGGCAGCTAGGCAAAAGGGACGAGGTCCTCGTGGCGTGAACAAAGCTATGATTCAAGTCGACTACTACTAGAAGTATGGGCGACTTCCCAGGCGCCCTCCTCATCGTTTTCCGGTGTGCATCCGCAAACAACTCTCACTCTTGACACCAGACAGGTATTGATGCGATTACATTACTGTCGACGCTCTTGGAAGTGCGAGCTCATCAAGCATTGTTATTGTTTTGTGCGTTTTCAGGTGCGGGCGTCCTGTGGCGGAACCATCGGTGGCCTCAACTACTTCGTCTAGTGCAGCTCGAACCATTCCCGACTGTGATGTGAATACATCCTGATAATGTAAGACTGTGAAGCACTCAATATGATAGCCTCGCATGAAGCTAATACAACGATACCTCGATTTCTTCGCGAACACAAATAACATGCCATCTTCCCATTTGAATGCTGGCTGGAGTTTCGTGCTAGCATGGGCTGACTCGCAACCGAACCAACAATCACTTCCACTGACTCGCATTGATGAATATGCTGGCGTCTCTTTCTGTTTTGCAAAAGCTGTTACGATGTTAGACTCTCGGCGACTCTGCGTTTCGATTCACATAGAGAAAGTGGATTACAGTCTGATGCTGCGATTTGTTTCATCCAGCAAAACGCATTGATCAACGACATGCCCAATCCCCATGTAAAAAGGCTCATTGCCAACCGCGTCTCCTTCCTTCGAGTTTGATTCGTACTTCTTAGCTGGCCGACCCTGTCAACCGCGTTCATGTAAATATCGTAGGCCCCTATTGGTGCAGGTGCCATTAGTATTTTGCGATGCAAATTCTGCTCGTTCGTTCACCAACGAATAGGAGCAAGACCATGGCATAGTTGAATTGCCTCTGGTGATCCACCGCTCAGAACACGCTGTGATGGACCTCCTGCGAGGTCATTTGTGTAAAACACAACGGTTTTCTTGTCCAAAAAGACAATAAACCGGCATGGGACGATATTGTCATCGTAGGCGCGCAATAATCCTTTGAATAGCATGTAGCTTTTGTTGTGCGCGTTTGTGAGCAGCCTGGGTATTGCTCCTGCCAGACCGAACATCAACAGCAGTTATCAGCTCCCATCATCCACGTTCAAGCGTACACCACTCGGTCAACAGATTAGGCAATTTCACATTTTGCCCATTTGTGGGACTCTGCACGTGCCTATGATTCGCACCTCACCGTCGGTGATGACCAACACCGATTTTGCAACCTCGACCTGCGTGTAGAACTTATCGCAAACGAGGGAACGGCGACCGATAGGAGGTCCAAAAGAACATATAATATGGCTAATCATGGCTACCCAGAGTGCGGGAGCAGTATTCATCTTGACTAAGCATTCCTTTCGCGCTAGAGTCCGAGCAAGTGCCTTCGTAACTCGGGAAATATGCTGCAATGCAGTTCCATAGGAAGACGCGATTGAGCACTTTTAGATCCATTATCGTAAATTGAAGGAACATGTAAACTCTTCCATCCTACGACGGCGTAGTAACGAATCCCGTACTTGTCGGGTTGTGAAGGAATGTATGATCTCGCAGATGACCGCGCATTCGTTCTCACAGTGTTCTCGTCCAAGCTAGAGGCATCTGTTGGTACAGCAATGTCTGCAAACTTGCTCTGGGGGCACCGAGCATGTCTCTACTGTGCCAAAGCGGATACATTAACTTGTGCGCATCGGTAATATTGTTAGCCGCGTGCAGCTGGAAGTTGGCGCGAATGAATCCACATCTGATCCGTGACATTATCTCTACCACGTCGTTTTGATCTAAAAAGCGCTTTCCAGACCAAAATTCTTCGATTTCCGTTAGAGGAAGAATGCTCATTGCAATCTCGAGCCCCATTGGGCGCCATTCACAACCTCTATAACACCGTTTTATACTAGGGTAGGTGGTCATTAAAAGGCGTATAAAAGCACGTGATATAAAATCGAATTGTTTGATCGGACAACTTTTTGGTCTATCAAACTATCCTGAAATATCAGTTTAATCTCATTCCCTGATCTAGCAACGCATTAAAAGGATACTTGGTTGGTTTAAAGGTTTAACTCATCCCCTATAAGTGGCCACCGGTATGCAAGCTTCAAGTTGCAGGATCTAGAAAAGCTGTTTGAACGCGAAAACCCACAACCGCGTGCTTCAAATCCCCCATTTCGACTTCAGACGCTGAAGAAGGTAATCGTTGGAGCCGGCTCCGGTTGTGGCGAATCTAACAGGGCGTCAAATGTAGTTATAATGTATTATCCTTCGTTTGTGGATGCCGTTTTAGGAGTCTGTCCAGGATCCTGCCGTCCGTACAAGATCCCGGAGCATTCCCAAGACTCTGCTACTGGGTAAGTCGACACATGTGGCTCGACGGTTAATATTGGGACTTTACCGCGTGCTCCGTTTGTGCTAATGCCCTCTGTATCGGTTTGATGTTCACTGCAGCGCAACACGTTGTTCTCGAGCCCTTAAACGAACACCAGTAGCCGCTGACCAAGTCCTTGTACGTACTATTGGCTGCTTCATGCACCTTGGCATGGTTGCTGTGGTGTCGACTGGGGTAATTTGTGGTTTCTGGCGCTGCTCCGTAGCATCAACAGCCCTCGCGTAAGCCATCGCACGTCCAACTCGAGTGATTGAGCCTGCAGTAGTATCCGTACGACCGATTGATCATCGATTCGGTTCTAGAATGAATTTCCTGATACCTTACAGGTATCTCTGCTTTTTTGTTCGCTTTTATATGCAAAGAGGCCTAGCCGTCCCACACGAGGCACTGAAGCCGTCACCCAAGTTGCTGTTGCTACCGTCCAACCTGTACGTCACCGGCAAGGTTTAACAATATGCCTATTTTGTTATCATCTATATTTTTTTGTATGTGCCCCAAAGGCGTGAACCCTGCTCTCGATGACCCCGTACTTATGCCATCGCAAACACGCCCTCCATCTCGCGTACCTCTTGTCGCGAAGGGCCGGGCCTTCCATCTCCACACGTCTCCCATGAGACCCACCTCTACAACTTCAATTACAACTCGGGGTCGCCCCCCTGATTCAGTGCGGCCGCCTAGACAACCGGAGTGCCGAGGTACGTTTGATGATCGCTACTATCTTGAGCGGCGTGCAGGAACGTCATTCGTTTATGCAAGTGTCTGTAGATCCTTCCCAATCTCGTGCGTCGACGTCAGCACTTAAATCTGGGCAGGCTGCTGATGCTGGGTCACCGCTAACGAAACGGCAAAAAGAGTATCTACCTTTTCAGCTCCTGCTCGTAACTCATGGTTGAGATCGGGAGAAAAGGCGCGTACAAGGCTGTACACGAGGCCGCGACTATGCAAGTGCAAGAGCTGGTGGTTTCCAAGTTTCCTGAATCGGAGGATGTTGATGCAGGTGAGTCGCACACCACCGACAGCTCTCCGAGCCAAGCCACCGAGATGTCTTCCAGCCAGGCCACCGTGACTGAGCCGCCTTGGTCTTCGGCTCCGACCACCGCTAGCTTACCCATAACTTCTCGTGAAGTGGTATCTTCTCAAACAGAGACTGTGGACTCGTGAACTCCACAGACGCTCAATTTTCGCGAACAGTACGGCCTCCCTGTTTGGCCTGCGAGGTCCTGCAATCTGATGAGTACGACCCGGACACGATGTCGTTTTTTAAGCAATACAGTAGGCCCGCTCTCCGCCCCAGTCGCAAAACCAGGTTTCGCTCGGCTCGCAGAGCCAGTTCGTGTTTAGTTCTCCTGGCTCCGTCGTGTTGGAAAACGCTGCTCCTCGTCGGCCCCGTGACGAGTGGATGCCCAAGCCGTGGTCTGCCGACGTTCGACGAAATACGGCGCAGTGGAACCCCCAAAATTGGCACTTTATCCATGTTGCTTCGGGCGTTCGTGACGGTCAGGCTAGTGACTGTGTGACGCGTTGCACTGCTATGAGTTGCATCAACGCCTGTCGCGACAGTTTCTTCATGGCGTTTGGTCGCTCGTTTGCAGGAACATGCGGCAAAGCACTGCAAGAAAGCCCAGCCCTGCAGCTATTGCGCAACTCTCGGACTGGTGTTCGATGAGTGGCTGCCAAGGCTTCCATCCCGTGGGGCGAGGTGATCGGGAAGTATCTGGGGCTCTTGCAGCTTTTCGGTCCGCCGTGTCAAAAAGCACCTGCCAACGATGGGTATCGAGTGCACCTCAATACGCGTACCACAAGCAACAGATACGTCAGTATCGATGCTGTGGACGCCGGTGGCATCCTGAATTACTGCTGTAACGCATGTTAGGTCCACGAGGTTCACACGGATGGGACGCTCGCGGTTGTTGTTGTCACGGTGTGGCCCGGGGATGATGTCACAGTCGATTACGGCGACTCTCTCCGGTTCCTCTGCCGTTGCGGCTGGTGGGGCTGCTAGCACTGCCACCTTCAAGGTCTCCCTGACGTCACGAGCGCCACCGCAGCTTGATTGCACGGCGCACGTCCCCTTAGCAGACTACATGACTGTATGGAGGGCACTCGCGTGTTCACTTTCGCATTTCAAAATCTTCCATTTTTTTATTATAAATGTCAAGTACCTTGCACCAACTTTCTAAGTTCGATTTCCTCAGATCTTCACTTCGCCCTCACTCCCCTTTCGCGTCCCGTCCAGAAGATCAAATGCCTCGAGCGTCCATGACCACGGTAGGTTACCGCAGTGTGCCGCTCGGGAGAGAGATAATGCCGTTAACTCTTTCGTTGCGCCTATTCGCTTGCAGCATGGACGACGCCCGGGGTTCCAGAACTATACGCTCAGAGATCAGATGCTGTTGTGCGCGATTGTAGAGAAAGTGAATCCAATCAAGCGTAATATGTGGGAGGAAGTTGCTGTGATTTACAATTCTAAGCGCAGTAGGAAATCCCCTGAGAGAGATTACGACTCTCTTCGCCGGAAATTCGAGAAATTGTATATTTACCCCAAGCCGACGGGGGGTAACGGCGCAGTGTCTGGTAACATGAAGGCAGTTCGCTACTCCCAAGAGATACAAGCAGCAATTCAGAGAGAGGGTGGTAGGATGGCCGTGTATGGCGGGCGCGATGCTGAGAGGCCGACGAAACCTTAAGGCGGGAGGTTACTGAGGCTTTCGGAACGGCAGCAATGGACGAGGATGACGACAATCCCGGCCCGGATGGCAACTCTGAGGAAGAGGAAGACTGTGTAGAGCAAACCCGGTCCGCTCGCGACGACGAGGATTGTCCTGCATCAGATCTAAGCTCAGCTAGTTGTGGAGCATGCAGTGAAGAGGGCCCAGCTGGGAATGCTTATGGCGCTGCAGAAGGGTTGGAAGCCTTCGACTCCACCGTCACAAGCCGAGGGGTGTTTGATGCCTCTATCGGAGTCGATGTCTACTCTAGCGACGACGAAGCAGGGCAGAATTCTCTGCAGGACCTCCCGACTTCGGGCGAATAAGACATGGTTCAGTGGGACGAGGCGGGCAGCGAGGTCGTGGTGTTGAACACGCCTGTAGGTTCGGAGCTCTACCCAACCCAAATTGGCCAGCAAGAGAGCCCTTGCAACAGCTCGTGTTGCGCCGACGTAGCGGATGAAAGTTTGCGAGCAAGTGCAGACACCACGAGTTTCAGCATCGCAACTGAGTCCCCAGAAACGCGCGGAAGGGTCCGAGTTGACGCAAGCATATAGAGGCATCTATCTTCCAATGACTGCGTCCTGTGTGCCTCAAGCGGGACTTCGTTGTCGTAAGGATCAAATAGCGTATCCGCAGCCCAAAACATCACAATGGAAATCCGACCCCCGAACCAAACACTATCCCGCCCACCACTACCAGCAGAAAGACCCCTGCACAAAAGCAGTCTCTGCGGAGCCTTCAAGTAACGACATCGAACAAACACAGCAAAACCCCGAGGAGCGGGGTGACCGCGCACAACGAAAAAAGATGTCCGATTTACTTCGCCAGAAAGGAAGGAAGAAGGTGAACTAGCTAAACAGAGATCCGGTCAAAGCTGAGGATCAGCAGAAGGCTGCCGAGAGCGAAATGATGCAGATGTGGATGTTCTTCCGGCAAGACACCACCGAGAGGGAAGAAGCAGAGGAAAGACGCTGCAGAGACGACCGTGAGGAGAAAGTTGCGGCCGTGAAGATGGAGCGAGGGGAAAGAGGGAAGGTGAGACGCGAGGAGCAGGTGGCTGTCGAGGCTCGTCAGAGGCTCCAGTTTGCGCTGGCGCGAGAGGAAAGAGAAGAGCGTGAAAAGAGAGAGAGATCAGAGGCCGAGAAAAGTCGTCGGCGCTACAAAGAGATGGGCAGAGAGCGCCTGGAAGCACGTCAGCGTCACGACGATATGGTGCTTATGCTCGCTGGTATGCAGCAAGGAATGCGCGGAAGACAGGATGCGGCAGGAACCCCCATGCAGTGGGGCTGCCGTAGCACCTTGCTTAGAGGAAGCGTTATGGTCTACGACCTTCGTTCTTATACAAAGAACAGGTGAGAATCAAGGGTAATCCGTACCCGTCTCCTAGAGTATTATAGGAACCTTAACCAAGGTATATAAACTCTGTGTGTTTTCCAAACTGAATGTATTAGTCTATAAGGCGGCAGGGTAGCCCTTGATGCGAATGTCTTACCTTAACTATCGACTATACTAATACCTAATCAAATGTATACTTGTATCTCTGAGATCACTTTCTGACTCTTGTTATCTATCGGTACTGAGAACTACTTTCTATATCATGTGGTCACACCACTTAGTGTGACCCACACCACTGTACCAGGTTACATGTAACCCCATGTAACCCCGTTACACCCCACACACAGAACCAAGCTTCCTTGTAGTGCAACACGTTCACTCTACTGAGCAATACATTTAAATTTTTGAGTCGTTTCAGTCGCCAAAGTACTTTGTAGTTTTACACGACCATGAAAGTGCGTCGTCCGTATCTGGCTAATACCAACAACGCGCACGCGATAGTTAGCAAGTCGGAACAAGTTTTCAAGGCGCACTTACCGTTTGTACTTGTCGGAGGGTAGAGGCAGCAAGAGTCGGTGGTACACCTTCTCCACCGACCTCATGCCACACGCAGCCGACTGACGTATGAAGGTGATCGCTAAACCCTCAATAATATATTCGAGATCTCTCGCGCTGACGGAGACAACCTCACCACCAGGGATTGACAGTAGTTTGGGTTTTGGCCAATGTGCTGTATTTATTCCCCAGTATCGAATTCTGAACTACTGCAGTAATAGTAGCTTCGAAGCTACAATCTGGATTACTGGTCTAACAGTAATGCAGTAGTTTCGACGGTCGACAGTACTAGAGCTGTCGCGATGAATCTCCTTCCTGTTGTGCTTGAGCATCACTTGCATCTCCGCGCGTTTATGCTCGGTTCTGGTCCGTAGGTTGCTTATGACAAGTTCACCTGTGGAAAAGACGCGTTCCTGGAAGGCATGGGAAGGACTTGTCTCCAACCAAACACGCGCCAAAGCTGCGATAAATGGGAACAACGCGTCTCCGGACTCTTTGAACCAGCGGAGGATATTGCTTCAACCCTCCAGCAAACGATCCCATTTTGCTGAACCAACATAAGCTGCGTGAAGTCATCCTTTGCCAACTTGTGCTCTGACTGTTGTTGTATCTCGACGGAGATCCAGTCGACGGTGGACTCGAGCCAATCCTGAAGAACCCTGTCAGCTTGGTCAATAGTTGTAGGTGGTAGAGGGTTGTGCGTTGCTGGCGTTACTGGGGCTCCACAAATCACCTTGTCATCCTCACACGGCACCAAATCAAAGTCGGACAGAGTAGGCGCTGTTGGTGTAGTAGCACCAGAAGAACCCGTACTTATTGCACCGAAGACCTGTGAGGGTTGGCAAGCAAGTCGTTACCATCTGCGATGACCTTCTGAATCCAATCTGCATCCTTCCCTGCTGCGTCCTTCTCACCTTCGTCATCAGCAAGTGATTCCATCGGTGTAATTAGGGGCGCCACTGAGAACTTCGTTCTGGGATCCAGCAGCACGATTAACACAGTTTCTGGAGTGGCCGTAGCAATGCGATTTTCAACCTGACCTTTCATTCTTGCCATACAAGTATGCGCCAGTTGACGGAACGATTCCAATGGCACCGCGTACCGAGGGAATGACGCCGCAGTAGTTGTAGCTGTCCGTGGAGCGTCAATATCGCACACCAAGAACGTCTTGGAGTGCAAACGATCAGCCGTGTACTTGAGCACCACAATCAGCTCCGATGCAACCAAGTCGCTGCGTTGGACTTCAAAACGAGGAAGATCAGCAATTGACCCCACTATGGCGTCTATTTCTGCCATTAACTTTCAGTCCTCGTACACTAGCACTCGAAAACTGTTGCGTCATCATCCTTTCGCAATTCTGGAAGTAACCTCGAAATGCTGAGTAGTTCACCATGGAACATTGAAATAGCTTCACCATGAAAGCCACCAGGGTATCACAGTCTAGCGTTGTTGCCAACTTTGGTAGACTGTAGAAGGTTTATACGTCTGCCAGATGCTGGCATATCTGCTCGGTGGTAAAGTAATTGTTCAATGCACGCACACGCTTGATCAAATTGCGGTCTTCCTCAAATACCCCTCCGACAGTGCAAAAGCGCCGTTCGCGTCTATAGATGTTGGTGGTCGGGCCGTACACCGATACAGTCTCGTTGTTCTCACGCATACCCATAGCGTACTGAAGGCACAGGTTCAGCACGTGCATTGTGAAGTCCGTTGGAACAGAATATTCAAAAAGTTTCGACACTTTGCGAGCGCTAGCAGCAGTATCCGACACCGTAAATTGAGTGATTGCATCAACATTGAAGCCGTACATCTCTTTCACGTGAGCACAGACGCGCTTCTTAATATCCGCGCATGCGTGCGACCCAGCGCCAACGGAAACAGAAGCGATTTCCCGAGGCGTCTACGACTTGTCGATCCATCTCACAGACGTTCCGAGCACTCCTTTCTTGCCATTAGCCGTGGTGTACGCGTCGTGGTGGATGTTGAGAAATGGGGCATAGTGCGTAGCCCCAAACTCTCGCGCTAGCAAGTCGGCTGTCATTTTGCAGAACTTTGCAAATACAACATTCAGTAGATCTCGAAACGTCGAAGCCAACAGAACATTGAATTCAGAGTCACCTGTAAGTCTCTGGACTAGAAGCTTGAAGTCCTCCGTCGCTACCGTGTTGGACGGCAACCCCACCGAAACCAGCCATTGCGCGATGTAGACACCGATCGCTTTTTGTGTCGGAGCCCACAGCTTTTGTAGCGTACCGCGCTTCTTAGGTGGGCGGATACCAGCCGGTTCGAGAACGAGGCATTTGTCTTTTCCCGATCGCTCTTCTTCAGCTGATACGTCAAGACGACGAGCATTTTTCTTCGACCGCTTCAATAATTCTGCCTGGCCTATCGGGTGTCCATGAGGGAGTGCAAACATATGGTCTTTAGCGTTTGAGGTACGGGTGAAACGATGAAGAGCGTGCTCCCATGCGTTGGATGCGGCGAACGGGTTACAAGCAAACGCTTGAGCGCACAAGATGCACACGTGGGTTGCGTCGTCCCCATCTTCGGTCTCAAATGGTGTTGCCAGTAAATGGAGAACATCCCAGACGTCGTGCCTACTTCCTAGCTGTCTGTAGTGATTAACCGAGAGCGGGATTCCGAATGCATCAACACCGGACGGTTCATCCGACGTTGCTGCCAAATCCACTGCTGCAGTTGCTGCAGGAGGTGAAAGACGTCCGGGCCGACACATTGAAACAGTAGACTCCTGGAAATCCATACCTCAAGCATGGCTGGGCAGGTCAAACAATTCTTGAGAGGCGAAGTAGCGTTCGGTCCTCGGCGACGTCATCGTCTTCCACTTGCATACGCAATTGGCAGTGCAGAACCGCTCGGAGAGTTTGCCCGAATCGTAGAGGTCATTACTGCACATGTGATGAACTCCACGCCCACACACAGTGCAGGGGTCCGTCGCTGTATGCTCCGCGCAGGAACAGTCAGGGTTTGCGCACTTTATTTGAAGGAAGGCGAGTAGAGGCTTCTTGTCGGTTCTTCAATCGCTGGCAAATTGCAGAATGAGCTCATACGTCGCAGAAAGCGAGATCGCCTGAACGACGTAATGCAGCGACCAATGTGTCCGTGTGACACTTGCGAACCCCGTTCGATTAGCTGGTTGTATGTATTGATGTAGGACATTAAGCGAGTATATTGTAGAATGAGAAGCTTGCAATGCGGCCGAACCAGAATTGAAGCAATCGTGTTGGCCAAGATCGCTAGGAGCTTCTGGATTGCTTCAGCTGCGAAAACAGTAACTCGACAGTTAGAATCGGCGGCGATATGAGTTACTGCTACTATAATAGTAGTAGTTTTCCCTCCATTTCAAACTACTGATTACAACAATAGCTCAACCTGTAGTTTCCAGCAAATAGGAATCCACCAGTAGTGCTAGAACAACTACTGTCAATCCCTGCTCACCATATCACCTTCCACAGGGCACGCCCTGTCACGTCGGTATCACACCGGAAAGCAGCAACTGATACTATGCCGTAGCGGTCGTCCAAATTACAATCTGGATCGGCCAACTTCCTGCCGAAATCGACACTAGTGTCCCGGTCATTCTAGCTGCCCGGGCAATTGTGTTTCGCCCAGACAATGAATGAGCCTGCCTGCAGCGAGACACAATGTGCCCGTAACATATACAGAGTGGAGCCAACCATTGTAATCGGCGTTCTTAACGTCGGGGTCAGGTGGTTGAAGGACCGAAGCCACAGTAGACGAGTCGAGGTCGTTAGAAGATGACTGCTAATATAAAGAGCGACATGGCACGTACGCGATAGTTTTTACCGTCTAGGATCCTTTGTAAATTGTAGAAGAGACTGTTGCTGGGTGACAAGACTTGCTAGCACCTTCTGTCTTGCGAGTGAAGGCCACACAACAGTTACATACGATTCAACGTGGACGAAGTGGGTCCAAATGTGATACAAAGCGAGGTTAGATGCATTGACCCTATGTAAAAAGCCAAGATCATGTAATACATCTTCTTCACAGTGTACCGTGTCAGACTCGTCACGTTGAGGAAGTTTAGGTCACTTTCATGGGCCCATATATTTGAGCAGGAGGAGACGGTCGGATAGTTCAACACCGCTAACACAATGTAGCGACGGACGCATACTGCGCGCCGCCTAGCAGCTCGAGCTTCTCCTTGTTCACACGTCGTCGCAAATATTTAAACACGAGCTCCATTCTGATGCGGCGCAAAGCGCGAGTAGGACGCCATGATAGGCCATATCGGAGACCAAAGAAGATTCGGAAGTGCAAGATCCCCACGAGGGCTCGACGGAGAAAGGGACTCCCACTTGAACAATCTTGATATACAGAGAGTTTCTCGAAATTTTGTCCTGTTTATAAGTGACTAACATCGAGGTGCATTCGAAACCAGATTTTCGTTTTATACATGAGACCGTTCCTCCAGGACGGAGTAAATGGTTTTGGACGGCGCACCCGACGACTTTTGCGTGTTATAGAAATCGAGTACGCATTAAGGGGGGTATAAGAATTCCGATTGAGCCGGTTTATCGAGGTTTTGAAAGGCGCGCATTATACGTCAAAATCTACCGGATAAATCTTATTCTTGCTAACAGCGCTCATTTTTTTATTTGTCTAGCGTCGTAGCGCTTCGTAATAGGTTCCACTCAAAAAGAGGGCAAAATGCCCGGTCTCGTGGCGTTTTAAATACGCATTTCGTAGATGGGCTTCGCGCTTGATAAAGAGACCACTATCACGCACGCTCTATGCCATCGACGTAGCCGTTTCCTGCGCGGCTTGTCCCAGTACTACGAGCTGAAGACGTCTCAGTACTAGTTTCGCAGTCTCAGCCTCCTTAGACTCCCCCTCTGCCTCCAAGAGCGCTCCCGGTGATAGTGGTGGTGGCAAGGTGTCCTCTTGCGTGCGGCTAACCTCCTGGAACTCCCAATCGCCAGTGCCTTGATCCGCTGCTTTCAGAAGTGCCTCCAGGGCAATGGCTGTGTGAGCAGGAAGCCAGAAGGGGAAGGGGATTTCTAAAAACTGACTATGGGAGGTCGAACAGATCACTTCTTGCAATCGAATCTGCTACGGTACAACAATTTAAATGTCCAATAAGACCTGCAGTGCAGTACAGTGTTAGATCGTCGCTTCGCTGGCCTGTATTTCTTTCAATCGCCTACGTGTACAGGGGTTCCGAAAACATCATTTTTATTCAGACTGGCATGACAACAATAAAAATAACTTCAAGTGTGCGGAGCACCACGGGTGCAAAAATTATTGGTGTAATTGCATGCAATATACAGTGAGACGATACTCGTCTAGTTGGTGGCAGACTCACCACGCACAGCCTTCCAGACTGTTGCAGCGTTCCAGTAGGCTCGGTTCACCTTGAGGAAGATAATCAACTCCAGGTGCAGCGGGGTCATGCTATGGCGGTATATCCCCAGCACAGCCTTCACCTGGCTGAAAAAGCGCTCCACAAGGTTAGACGTCGGCGCGATGAAGGCAACGTAGTCTTTGAAGCGTGGTGCTGTCTCCCGCTGGCGGCGTGCCTCCACGAGGGTGTCCTTCGCGAAATCCTTTCTCGCTGCCTTGGCTGGGGACTCCACCAGCGTCACACCATCAGCTGCTTCGAAGTTGACCACACACGAGAGCCTTCTCGTCACGACGAGACAGCAGCATCGACATGATCTCATCGTCATCGTCATCGATCTTCTCCACCACTTCTTTGATCTCTACATAGCGGCGGACCATCGCAAATGCAGACGAGCAGCGAGTCACCTGACGAAGTGCCGGACGCAAGTTGGTCACTCGGCTGAATATATAAACAAAAATATAAAATGTTAGGATTCAATCGCGGAGTATTGTAAGGGGAATAGGAAACTTACCGCAAATGAGCAGCGGCGATCAGGGAGTTCTTGAGCTTGATCATGACGTCCTGGACTTAATCAAGAAAGTGATCGTGCTCAGCGAGCATGAGGTTCACGGCCAAGTTGAGGCGATGACTGGCGCACCCCAACAAAGGGACATCGAGCTCCCCAGCAATCTTACAGTTGACAATTGTCATCAACGATGCAAGCGATGTTGTCGGATGACTTGTTGATGAAACGTAGGATAGCACCCATGAAAGTCACATGCACCAGGACCGTATGGTCGTCCACTTCGTCATATACCAAGGAGCCATGGCGAGCAACACGTTCTCGGTCTTATCGTCGTGCCTAAAGGAGGCGAAGATCGCGAAGAAGTGCTCCGACCGGAAGGTCCACCCGTCGAAAATGATACCAAACGATTCAGGGAGGATATCGGCGATTACGACCTCGACCTCACGAGTCAGCAGCATCATGTACTTCACGAGACTGTCGGTCGACAGCGTATCGATGCTCACGTAGTCGGCAGCGGTCTTCGAAGCTGAACAGAACGTTGGCTGTGAGAACCATGTCGATCCAGGCGAAGATCTTGGCCGTCTTGTCGTCGGTGAAGCCGACAAGAGTGCCCTTCTCTCCAACAGCCGCTTCACCTCGGTCACGAAGTTGGAATGTCACACGAAGACGTGCTGGAGCAGGTTCGCGTAGCCAGTGTAGGGCTCCATCTTGCGACGGACACTGCAACGGCAACGATAGTAAACGGTGGCCTCACCATCATCGTCCAGGACTACCTTAAAGTAGAACCCTGCCATTTCCTTGGAGGTGAACGGAGCCGTGGACTGCTTGGCATTCTTGTCCTTGCGCTTGGCCTTCTTTGACGGCTTCGTGGCAGCGGCCGGCTTCGCGCGGCTGCGGTCGGTTGCTTCTTCCTGCGCGTCGGAGGCACGGCGGTTATTCTGGGCGTTGGAGACAGATCAGAAAATAACAAAGTTACACAAAATAAAGATGTATCCGTGGCTCTCGTGGAGTCTCAGCGAGCAACCATCAAAAGGAGAGGGCAAGAGCGCGGTTCAAGAGGACAGATCCTTAGATTCTTGATTTCCATTACCCACTTAAGAATTATTGTGTTTTATTTAAGATTACATTCACGTGAAATGCTATATCTCGGTCTACATCGATGACCTGTCAACCATCTCAAGTCGTTGCACGGGTGAAATACCTGACCGATATACAGGGATTATCCTACCCCCTCGGTTGGATAATAGAGATGAATTGCTCCACTCGTTCTAACTTCATTCACCAGAAGAGCTATGCCAAAGTGCTCGACCGTTTCAATATTTTAGAAAGCTACGCTCAGAGCGTGCATATTACATAGAACAGAGTGGAAGTGACTGCCCTGACAGCGAAGCCGACAAAGAACACATGGCGGCAATGCCGTACAGGAAAGCTGCAAGTAACTTCTTGTCCGTAATGACAGGCATGTGGCCTGACACTTCCTGCACCCTTCGCGAAATTAGTCAATAAATGGACAATCCACGAAAGCATCGTTGAAATGCCGTCAAAGAATGTCTGCGCTACCTAAATGGCAAAACAAACGTTGACATAACTCTTGGAGGAGTTGAAAACTTACCCCTCCTACAGTCAGATGAGTACCTAATTACATCCTCGGACTTAGACTACGCCGCTTGCAAAAACACACGTCACTAGATTGGTGGTTATATCACCATTATTATATAGAACTTTTTATTTTACAGTAAAATTATTTATTTGCGAAGGCCCATTTCCCAATCAAATGATTTATTACGTTCCCCCCAATAACCCTTATCCGCGTTCAGCACGCGCGAAAGAGCACTACGGACCAGCGGTTCTGCAGGACCGCCCTCTTCAATCAAGTCGCGGAAGAACATGTTGAGGTGTGCGAGGCAAAATCGGGAATGGTAGGGTAAATCTGTGCAGAGCTCTGTACAAATTACTGTAGAGAAAACTGTGGAAAGACACAGAGCGACACGTCCTTATTCTATGCATACAGCGGCACAGCAAACTGTACAGTACCCTTTCAGAGATTACTGGAGAGACAGACAGCTGTGTAAGAAAGGCCGACAGAGAGGCGGAGCGAAAGGGCGGGAGAAGGATAGGTTGCCGCCGCACCCTCAAATATTAACTTTGGATCCTGACGACCGCCTCCGCAGTCTCCATCGACAACCATCTCCACCGACGTCTCCACAGACGTCAAGGGCGCCTTTACCGCCAACCGCCTCCACCGACGACCGCGTCTGATAGACTGAGCAAGGTTTAACAACGCAGCAGCAGAGCTTCGAAAGCTGTCTCTACAGCTTCATCAATTCTTCAAGTCAAGTGTTGACTTCAAGGCTGCAATCTCCATTCTTTTTGACACCAAGAATGATGACCAGGAGCGCACACAACGACTCAGCGACTTGATGGACGAAGTTATAGAGAAGCCATCGCTTGCAATCAAACAAGCAGCGGATCAAAGTACAACCAAGTGGCGGAAGCAGATCGGCTGCACAAGCGGTGGCTGTACGGCAAAAAATGGAGTTGCATGACACAGCACGAGAGAGACGTTGTGATACGGCATGCCCACGTGCTATGCAGCGTAGTCGCTCGTTTGTCGTGGAACGTCCCCGAGATCATGCTCGGGCTCGGCAAAAACACGCTTCAGACGCAGCGATGTGATGACCACCAAAATTCCAAGAACGACTTCGCACGCTGGTAAAGCGCAGGGGGCGCGATCTTCGAGTTGATGAACAGCAACTACACTTTCTAGATTGTATATTCATTATAATTTAGCATGTTTTCCTCTACCAACAACAAACCTGATGCACACGTGGTAGGTTTCGAGTGTGAGCGTTGATCTCCTCCAGCCATCATACGTTTGAAACTCTCCGATCTCCAGCTCTCGTTATATCTCAATCCCACTATTCGTTTTTATACGTACTTCAGAACTATCCTTTCCTACTTCTAGACCTGCAAAGGTCAAGCTATGGCTCGAAAAAGTTAAGCTCGCTGTCCAGGCCTGGATATGCAATTGAAGAGCAAGGAGATAACGCAGCGGTGGAGAGGGCGGAGAGCGGCGTGACGGAGCTTCCTAAGAAGCGTAAGCTTGAGTATCCCTGACGCCACAAGTTTAAACACAAGCCGGAGAAGCAGCTAGAGTTGCTGCCCCAACACAGGAGTCAATGCTAGTCGACAGCCCGGATACATGTGTGATACCTTTAGCTCCGCGAAGAAGAAGAGGTAATAACAATTCTGCTGCTGACGGCAGGTGCGACACAGGTGTGCATGCGCCAACCGCAACACCTTTTAGAAACGTTCTCACGGATATTCCACCGAAACTGGGAAACATTTTCGTTCGAGGTGGAACATAAGACCGGCGCTTCTGTGAAGAATCGCGCTGGGTAGGGATCAAAATTGGAACCAGCGATCAGCGAAAAGGATTGCTACCGTGATCCCGTCACTTGCGCCAAGAAATACTTATAACCGCTGACGAATAGAAGCTATAAGAGAAAACAACAAGCGATTTGAAACAATACAAATGAGAGTGGGAAAAAGGAGTATACACACCGTCCTATCAACGCTTAGGCAGATCTCCCCTTTCTCAAAAAGTGAAATCTTAACCCTTTCGCGGTGCAAGGGCGCATTTTTCACCTTTTCCGTAGTTTCCAAGTAAGTACGAAGTGTACCCATGTAAAAGGGCGAATTTGCGACCTTTTAGTCTACTAGGTACGATTTGCATCACCTATGAACTTATTCAAGTACATAACACAAACGAAAAAGGATTTGAAGAAGATTTGTAGTACTACCGTAATATGGTTTAAGGGCGAATTTTGCGCCCTTTAAGGGTGTTTTGACTTGACCTTGTATACTATAGTTAAGTAAAGGCTAATACAGCTCCTCGCGAAAGGGTTAAACTTCCTGCGGACCCGAGAGGTATTTACTGAATTCGCAAAGACGTCCATTCTACTAGGACACTTTTAGCCCACTCTCGTACCGCCTTCCATGAGTACAACATTTGGTATTGCACTAAACTTGCGCGAGCGAAAGGCAGCATATCTCCACAAGACAAAAGTCAAACCATTACCACAAGCCCACGTTCGACACCGTCAAGAATACAGTGCTAATCCTGTAGTAGACTCATGTAGGTTCACCACATCGAATTTATACAAGGACAGCGGATTCTATCTCATATTTAGCTTCACTAGACAGTGGTAATTGTAGATAAAGTAACGACATTAACACTTATAAATAGTATTGGTTCTGCTGCTATCAACATAACAGTTGTGGTAAACGTTTGTGTTCACCACCTAGATGTATATTTTGCTGTGTCTCCCGAGTCACCTCCGGTAACTTCGAACCCGTACCATTGCATGCCAGCGTTCATGATCGTCCTATGGATCCGTTCCATTTTTCGTTCAGGGTGGAAATGTCGCATAACATTGATATTTTTAACCCTTTCGCGAGCCCGAGCCCCTTGGCTAAAGTATACGATACAAGCCTAAGTTATTTGAGCCTTTAAGGGCACAAAAAGCGCCCTTAATGGGGGTGTTTTCCTACCGTGTTTTAAAAAAGGCCTAAAGGGCGAAAAATGCTCCCTCGCACCTCAAAAGGGTTAATAAAACACCTCTTTTTTTAGAAATTTAAATATTACTTTTTATGATCCATCAGGTGGAGGGATCTAGTAAACCTAAAAATCCGTTCAGCGTGTTTGTTCGTACCCGGAATCCGTGCTACATCCTTCCATATATATTGTTTTGTCAGTTCTTGTGCATTTGTGTCTATTCTCGATACGTTGGACCATGCATTCAAGGGCCAGCCCGCTGCAATCATTCCAAGCAAGGTAGGACGCCATCCACTCCGGGTCAAGCTGTTGTTTCTTAAAATATTGTAAATATCTACACAAATATCCATGACAATACTTCCGTTTCTTTTCACCTTACGTCTTTCATGTAAGGGATAGGGTCTGAGTCGCTAGGAACGATCTCCTTACGCCCCTGCCCATTCAACGTATTCAACACTACGTGTTTTCTAAAGCTGTAAAGAGCGTCAGCTTGTATTTTCCAGTCGTTGATCGTCCCTCGTTTTAGCTACTCAGTAGCCTTCTTCACGCTTCTTGCTCCGCCGTTAAGGCTTCCCGCTTTTGTTAAATAGTGAAATCTGTGCTCGACTCGTTTCATTGTGTTGAGAGAGTCTACCTTTAGCTGCAGAGTAGTCAAGTTTTACTAGGAACCATTCATGTTGCTTGGCAATTGAATCTAGGATTTAATCAAGTATCATTGGATGAAATTAACTATAGGATCGGGCTGGTAGTGCTAGGGCAGCGGAGTATTGACTCGATATTTATCAGTCTGCCTCCTGGTGGCTACACGTTGTTGCCACCAGGAGTCACACTGACAACTGGCTGGTATCGCGACCCACGTACACGCGAATAGACCCTCCCAAGAAAAAAACGTAGGCAACCAATCGGGAAGCTCAAAACAAGTTTAAACTTAAATCGCAAAATATCCCTCATTAAAGTGATCCCCCGATGTACTGATTTAGCCGTAACAAGTATAAAGAAAATGTCAAACCCTTTCTTCGGTCTCCAGACCTCACCATTGTCAATCATCTCAAGCCCGACCCCGTAGTCATTACCTACTACGTCCCTATCGGCACTGGCGACGACGAAGACGAAGATCGTGTGAAGATCACCACCGAGACTTTCAGTTCTGGAGACACGGTTGAGTGGCTTACGTGGCTCAAGTCTTGAACTGCTCATCCGTCTCAAGGGCTGGGGATAAGACGGCCCTACGCTATTCCTCAACGCGCGAATTGTCCTGAGGGACACGGCCCTGGACATCTTCAACGCTGCATCTGAATGAGTTAAAGGCGCAACGCCTCAAAACATCAACATCGTAATGATGCGCGTGGCGCGGGGATTCTTGGTACAGGATGCCAGAGAATACCTCATCGACATAATCCGAAACCGTCGCAAGACACGTGACATCTCTGTGACCGGCCACGTCGCGTCCTTTCGCCAGCTCGCAACACTGACCACTACGCTACCGGAGATCGACGCTCCGTTGTCGGAGAAGTCCCTCATGTACCACCTCCGAAAGAACATGACGCTCGAGTGGCATACTACCTACGAGGAGAGTGGCTGTGAAGCGACCACGCTGACGGATCTCGCTCGATACTTTACTCGGCTGGAGATGAATGCGGACCGAAAGGATGCAATCTCTCACCAGCGTAAGGACGATACGGGACAGCAGTCCAAGCAGCAGCGCCAGAAGGAATTTAAACCGAGTTCAAGGGCTGCAAGGCCAGCTACCGGAAAGTGGTGCAGTCACCATCGTACGACGACCCACTCCGACGAAGAATGCCACTACCAGCAAAAGCGTCGCGCTGACGAGCTCAACTTCTGCGAGGTGTCCGATGGCTACGACGAGCTCAATGACACTCGTGATTCGGAACTTCCCGTAGATCGCAAGAGTGAAACCACCGTACGTTTGCGTGGCACAGGCACTAGCCGTCTCTTCAACGCTATGGTGGATACGGGAGCAAGCAAAACGCTCATCGACTCTGCTGTGCTTGACCGCGAACAGCTCCAACAAGTATCTAAACGAGCAAGCTCTTTTCGTTTACCTCTGGGAAGTCTGACCTCACGTGGCGTACTCAACGTACGCCTGCAGCTGACGGAGTTCGGCGAAAACCGAAAGGTCAGGTGGACGTGCGCTGTTGCAGAACAGTTGCCGTACGACATGATCATTGGGCGCGACTTAATTGAGCATCAGAGCCTGATTCTGGATTTCAAGGCCGGTGAGTTCATTTGGGATGGGGTACGCGTGTCGATGCGCACGTCTGATGGTGCTAGTATGGGCGAGCAGCTCGAAACTCTTGTCGCCACTGCTGGCTCTCAAAGTGAGACTGCCATTGCACAGGCTGATCGCCGACAGATCGAATCTCGACGCAGACTACAAGAAGGAGCCCTTGGAGAAACACGTCCCAGACTATCTCAAAGCCAGCGAGCAAGCAGATCTACTCAAGCTTTTGGATAAGTTTGATGCCAGGCTGTTCAGTGGAAGGTTGGCTCGTGGATCGGAGAACCGTACCGACATTTACCTGCCATAAGGGCTAACCAAAATGCATATAAGGTAGGTCTGGGCAAAGGTGTTGCCGCACGACAAGTGCATCGAACCTAGTACAGCACCGTAATTAGTAAAGCCACATCTCGAAATAGGTCTCCCATTCACCAACTACCCCGCAGCGGACGCCGTCTTTGCTGGGGCACCTTGTCGGCGCCTCTACTGCGACGCAACGCGAGGTATGTGTCCAATGTTGGGACTCTTTCTGTCTTGCATTTGCTTTAGCATCTAACAGTACTTTTTGGTGTCTAATTCTGATGTTAGGAAGCATACGGACTGACGCGTGCTTTGCCGGATCCTCCTCAGCTTCGGTGCCGGGCCTGCTGCTGCTTCTTCGGTGAGTACTGTATAATGCGTGTCGTGACGATAAACTTATCACATCTGACGCAATGACCTCCGTTATGACCCTCCAATGTATATCTGCAGACTAGATTTGGCTACGCTAGTGCTCCCAGCATCGCGGCGGCGCGGTGCTGCCCGTGTACATATACACTGTGCTTATGATATCGGGGTGAGCATACGAACACGACGTCCGTGCGTAAAGCTTGTGTTTGCGACCTTCACCTTGCAATCTAGGTCGTCCTTTCCGCATATTGTAGGAGAATGACAAATGCACTGGTGGTATTCGCCAAGTCGGCATCAGCACCAGTCGATTGAATATCGTACTTAAAATATCGCTTACTGTAACGTGGCCTTTATGACAGGAAATAGTTGCACTATCCACAATGTGCTAATATAATTGGCTGATTTGGCTTGGCCTTTTGACAGGAATAGCCCTTATGACAGGTAAATGTCGGCACGACATCCTGACGAAACCAAACCTGGCTCCCTGCCATGCCAAGCCCTATCCAATTCCTCATAGTTTGCGGGGAACAACAAAAAGGAGATCTGGCGTCTGGAGGGTCTCAAGATCATCACGAAGTGTGAGAAGAGTCCATGAGCAGCCCCCGCGTTCATCATTCCGAAAGAAAATAAAACAGTACGTCTCCTGTGCGACTCACGGCGACTGAACCTACAGCTACTTCGCCACCCGTGGCCGTTGCCGAAGATCAACCAGCTATTCCGGAGTATTCCTTGCTTCGCGTTTGTGACGGTGCTGGACCTCAACATGGGATACTACGCAATTCACCTGACCTATAGATCGTCGCTATTGACGGCGTTTATCCTGCCGTTTGGGAAATATCGTTGGTTACGTTTGCCCATGGGAATGTCTACCGCTCCAGACCACTTTCAGGCTCGCATAGACCAGTTGCTTGGGGATCTGTCATTTGTCCGTTGCAATCTTGACGACGTGCTCATCGTCACGTAGACCAACTTCGCTGACCACCTTCTGCAGCTTTTTTTGAGATGGTGCTACAGCGCCTGGAGGACGCAGGCCTGACGGTGGACGTGAAGAAGTGCAAATTTGCTGCCAACTACCTGGGCTATCGCATGACTACCGATGACATCTCTCCACAGCCTCACAAGGTCGCGGCTATTCAACAAGAAAGAGCTTCGACGCTTTATTGGACTAGTCAACTACTATCGCGACGCCTGGCCACAGAGGGCACATATGCTGGCTCCTGTTACCAGGTTAAGGTCCAAGTTGGTGCTGTGGGAATGGAGTGCAGAGCACCAGCCCGCCTTTGAACAACTTAACGTATCTATGCAGCGTTCAACGTTACTGCACTTCCCTGACTACAGCGTGCGCAAGATGGAAAGCCTCTTGCCTTCTACAGCCGCAAGCTGGCACCAGCCCAGAATAACTACAGTGTGATGGAACAAGAGCTCTTAAGCATTGTTGAAATCCTGAAAGAATTCCGTACGCTGCTTATTTGGACGAAAGATCACGGTCTACACGGATCATAAGAACATGTCTTGCTTCAACTTCACTTTAGGACGGGTCATGCTCTGGCGACCCATCGTTGAGGAATTTGGACCAACCATTCGCTGCATCAAGGGCTCCGACAATACAGCTGCAGACGCCCTTACCCGATTGCCGCTGAGTGACGATCAAGACCCTACTGAACGAGAATGCAACGTGCTCCACCAGCAGCTGGTTCAGACCCAACGCGAAGATGATGGCCTGCAAGCAGCCGCCTCACAGAAGCCGCAGCTCTTTCAGACCAAGACGTTTGGAAACATTTCGATTTTGCAGTCCAAGTCCGGTCAGCTCGTTATTCCTGCTCTAATACGCAACATTTCCGCTCAACTTCTATCACAAATCGCTGCTTCATCCCGGTATGAACAGAATATTCCTCACCATGAACAACGCAGTCTATTGGCCGGGTATGCGTCGTGCTGTCGAAGCTTATGTACGAATGTGTGCCACTTGCCAGAAGTGGAATCGATCACCGAAGAAGTATGGACAGTTACCAGAGAAGATACACAGGCGAGAGCGCTGAACGGACATTGCCATGGACGAGATTGGTCCATACTCCTTGTCGGACGAGCCAAACACGCACAAGCTGTACGCGCTCACCATGGATCGAACTAACTACTCATTGGATCGAGATTGCCTTAGTGTAGGACGCAACATCCAAATCTGCCGCGCTAGCGCTTGACGAGTTTTGGCTCTGCCGTTATCCGCGTCATCCACGACCAAGGCAAGGAATTTGTCGGTAAAGAGTTAAAAAAAACTGCAATCCTACTGCATTCAGTCCAAGCCAACTACCGCCAAAAAAAAACAAGCGAACACCACCCTGGAGCGGGTTCACCAGGTCATCGGCAACATGGTGCGAACAACGAGACAGCTTTGGACGGAAACACTGTCTAGCGTCCCATTCGCTATTCGGGCTACGGTGCACACGAACGTACGAGCGTCGCCCTCTCAACTCGTTTTCCAGCGTGACATGTTCGCAGATGCTACCTTCACCGCTCACTGGGCTTCTATCTACTCGCGTCAGCAGCACCAGACTCGTCGCGAAAACGAACGCGAAAATCGAGCTCGTCTCAGCCATTCGTACAAGGTTGGCAACTTGGTGCTGATTGTGAAGGCATTTCGTAACCTTCCCAAGCTTGCTCAACCCACCTTGATACCTGTCTTAAAATTATGTAAACCGACAAGTTTATAAATAGTTACACTTTGGATGTGTATTCCTTTGATTGGTGTACAACACACTTTTCCTCGCTCGAATTAATAGTTCTTGAGAAGTACATACTGCTAATGTGGCACTACCAGAATAACTTTTCTACAATGGACGCCTTATTTTTCCCGCCCATTGTCGGATTATCGCGTCGATCGGATTTATTCAGTTTTTCTGTACTAGTTGGATATATCCGCTGGATCGCGAAGAATTTGACTTGGCTGTAAAAATTCTATTGTGCTGTCTGGATCTGTTGTTGGGTTAATTCATCGATTAGATTTCCATCGCAACTTTCAATTCGGGTAGTTTATCCGATTTCTAATTTTGCTTCATTTACTGGTGATCATTCTTAGTAAATTACCCAAGGATGTCAGGCGGTTTGAACCTAGTTCTCGAGTAATATTCGCTATCCCAAGCTATGTAGCTCACCTTTCAACTCAAGTCTGAGCTATTTCAGCTTTCGCGCAGTTCTACAGACAGCAACTGTGAAACCTATCCACCATCTCAATGGTACCCTCCATATATTACGGGCAACAGGAAAATCCCTCTAGGGTTTCCATTGGTTGTCAGTTGTGTAACTACTTGGGTTTACATTACCGCACTTCGAGGTGGAGGATACTATGGGTACGCCTCTCAATGCATTCCCGTCAAGCAGCAACTGCACTGCGCTACAAAAACCCAGCAGCAAGCGAACGGTTAAACTTCCGATGACTACGCAGCATGGAACATGGATCGGCTAAAACTTGAATGCTCTGCTAGAAAAAAATTGATAGCAACGAACATAAAGAAAGAAGACCGAGTTGCCATTCTCAACGCCTACACCGAGTTATAGGGTAGGGTTGGGCTGCTTCTGACCAAGCAGCGACTCGATAAAAGATCTAACATACATAAAGCTCGACGCTGCGTATTTCGACTGAACAATGAGCGCTTTATTTAATCCAGAGGTCAGCTTGCAAAGCAGCAATAGACGAGGGGATACTCAATTCTGGGAAGACGTTGCCGTATCGGTTAATACAACTAGTGGGACTTGTGATTGCCTCGTTTCATGAGACTCTTTGTTTGAAGTCCAATTCTGACAAGGCCGATCGTCCGCACGCAGAGCTGAAGGAGAAAATGCTCGTGGCACCAAGTCCAACAAGATGAGGATGAGCAAATGGAGAGAACTAACGCCTTTTCACCATTGTCGGTCTCGCGGCCGTGGCTTTTTCGTTTGTAGGCAACTGTTTGCTGTGTCTGCATTCTGGAGGGGGACATATTTTTCTTCGGGCGTGGAGTGAAACAGTGGAGTGCAATGTACTAATTGGAGTCTTACATTTCGATTTCTTGCACATGGACAAGAGCTGAGGCAAGAGCCAGTACCTGTTGGTCCTCAAGGACCATGAAACTCATTACTGCGAGTTAATGGTGGCCGACACAGCTGACAGCAAAGTGGTAGTGGAATTCCTGCTTGCTTGGCACTCACAATTTGGTATCCCGCCGGTACGGATATCTGATCAGGGCTGCCATTTTAAACGTGAAATTGCTGCTGGGCTAAGCCTGCGCCTGCGCGTAGAACAGAAGTTGACGCTGGCGGACTGCCTGTGGATAAACGGTTCAGTGGAGCGCGATAACCGGGAAATACTACAAGTCGTGGGAGCGATGATTTTGGAGTACAAGATCAGCTACAAGACCTCGGTGTACCTGGTGCCGATGATCTAGTCCAGTCTGAATCACACAGCTGTGCCTTCCTCCCTAGGCAACCGTGCCCCAGTGGAATTGCTCACGGGTTTGTAATGCCCCACACCACTGAAGCACGTTTACTTGCCCGACAAGGACGAGCTGTAAACGATTCCCGACAGTGACAAAATCGACGAATTTCCGGACAAGTTGCGTAGCAGTGTGCAAATCATGCACGGAGAAGTCCAATATCAGAAAGTGCGCCGGCTGAACTAGAAACGCAGGCGAGGCGGGAATCTGGTCAATTTATCTGCTGGTGATTTTTCAGAGATCCCGTGTTGATGAGAAGCACAGGAACAAGCTTCAAGTGACCTGGGTGAGTCCTTATCGACTGCTCCGAGCGGACACATTCTTTTAAAGTGCAACTTTTGGTGACAGGCGATGAACTAGATGTGCACGTTTCGCGTAATAAGTTGTACGCAGACGACAGTTTGGAAGTGACCGACGAGCTTCTGGAGCACGTGGCCTCTCAAGGGATTTTGCTTGTCGTTGATGAACTCAAAGAGCACAGGTGGAACGCCGGCATTGGTGATTTGGAGATTCGAGTGGGATGGAAAGGGCTGCAGGCTATCGAGGACACCCTTAGAGCCCATGCTGAGCCTGTCTAAAGATATTCGCAGCAACTACGTGGTTCAAGCAGATGACCAAGAGATTTACGCGTACTGGAATCGTATTTGCGGTGAAGATGTACCGGAGGAGCCTTGTATTAGGATTGTGTATGTCGAGCTTACATGTTTCTATTGGGCTTGACTGTTGTGGGTCAGAGCAGCTGTACCAGGCTGTCCACTTGAGGCGGTCTCTCAATCTGGTGACCCAGATTGTCTGCCTCTCGGTTTGGCGGGGGATGGTCTTTGCATTGAGAGAGAGCTTCGAAGGAATATGCCCCGAGGAAATTAATGTGCATTCTGCTGCAAAGCTCAAGACAATGTGGAAGGAGGTGCGCTCAACCTTCGCGAAAGTCGAGGCTCGGAATAACACCTCTGGAGCTCATGGAGAGTTTTGGGATTTTTGTCGTGGGGTCAAAGCTGTAATGTACCTCAATCTTTGGTGTGATGAAGGTGGACTAGTCGAGGGTTTTGTGTTGGATACGTTTACCAAGAGAACGAGGACGATTCAACCAAAGAGGGTACACCAGAAAACCCGACATGTCCAAACAACCGCAAACGTCAAAAGGACTCGAACCCGATATCCACGCTCACCGATGTCCTTAAAGGCGAGGAACCACCTTTGCACGGCCACGTTTGTGCGTATAGGTTCCAACGACCCCTGAGACAAGTAACACAATCTTGGTGATCTTCATCTCGCTTACGGACAGGCTATCGCAGTGACCCGTATCTGAGAATGGGTTGTGAGCTCAGCCGAGGACCACCAGGACAAACGCGAGGCACCATACCTAATTTTGTCAGCCAATCCGAAGCGACAATTTCGGATCATGACCGTGCCATGATCCCATTAGGAACGGCCCTAAGAGCGTGTTCGTGTCACAAGTGGAGATTGAGATGGTCACATCACAAAGTAACAATTAACTTTAGATTGGTCAAATTCGGATTCCTACATTCTCCTTCTTTGTAAGATTTGTGTTGGGTTTCCCGGCATATTGTAAGCGTCAAAGAATACATTTTCAATTATGTTACAATTTATTGCGTTGAACTTGGCAGAAAATTACTTTGTTATTTGGAATCGAAATCTTCGGCCGCATCGAAAGAGTAACTACTGACGACAACACTGTCAATTGGACGAAAGAGTGAAATGGTAACCCTTTAATTTGTTAAAAAATGCGATCAAAGTTATTAGAGTTAGACGAAAAGAACAAATGAATAGTGGAAGCTCTACTACGGCTAGGGCTGCACAGGGCGCTAATGCAACTGACGCAGAAGGTATTTGCGACGCGTGCACATTGCCACAAAAGAGAAAGGAGTACGCAAGCAACCGTAACGCAAGGATTCACAATCATCTCCCCAAAGAAGAAAGCAACGCGGACCGCGTTTTTTAGATAGTGGAGGTATTGGTCTTGCCGCGTTTCACCCAGATGCGTTGGAACGTTTCTCGGGTACAAACACCATGGCGCGCAGACGGCTATTTAGAGAAATATCGCAGTGCTGTTGAGGACCTCTATATATTTACGCGCGTGGCACTACAGACAACGACGGAAATATCCGACAGACATAAAAAATCCGACAGTTTACCACATCAGCATTCCAGCTCCATACTAAAACGAAAATATATTTAATCAATCATTTTGCACTATAAGTCATTTTTAAACCAATGCCCTGTCAAATGTTTTGAATGGTCAGCAGCTAAAACTTTGAGGATCGACAACTAATTCTACCTGCCATTCTGCGCAATGAAGCGCGTCGAAAGGAGCTTCACAGTCAGACAGAAGCGCGAGACGCTAGCAGTCGTAGAGCGTGTCGGAGTTGCGGCCACTTCAAGGCAACTCGGGATTGCACGAGGCACGCTCTACGACTCTACGGCACGCTCTACGACTGGAAAAAGCAGGCGGTCGCGATTTACGAGTTCAAGGGCCACGCAACCTCAAAGACGTTGAAAGGTCAGGGGCGTAAAGAGATTTTTCCTGGCGTCTTCGACCTGGTGACGTACATGAAGGACGAGCGGCGCGAGGAAGCGGTACATTTGGTTTAGTTTTAGATATTTAAGGGTTTTATCTAACTTTTCGTGTATTTATTAGATATTGTCTACTACAGGCATGATCGAGTTCATGTGGAAGCTCTATCCAGAGTGGATGGCTTCTTACATGGCAGCTAAAGACGGCGAGGGGGATAGCGCGTTAGAACGCATGGTCCAGCGGTTAGCAAACCGGTAAATTATCTGGTTTTCATGTTAATATTGTGGATTTTATTGTAATTTTTGTGTTCTTTTCTGCTATATTGTGATCTACAGCTATGGATTCTCGTCACAGAAACCACAAGCGGCCAAGAAGTCAACCGAAGACCTCGAAGAAACCTGAGCCGAGTTTGCCATCATCTTTTGGAGCAAATATGCTGCATTTGAAGGTAGTGGCATACTCAATGTGGACGAAACGGCAATCATGTTTGATATGCCTCCGATAAAGTCCTGGGTTGGCAAAAGAAGGAAGGACTCTGCGCGGATTATAGGCGCAAACAAGCACGCAGGCCGCATGACAGCGGTGCTCACAATACGCGACGACGGTATGCTTTCTATATATTTCAGATTTTTGTGTTTCTTACATTTAATTTTGTATTTTTGCAGGAAAGAAGCTGCCAATTCTCTTTATTATCCGTGGTGTTCCAGGCGGTCGTATCGAGCAAAGTGAATTCGACGAGTACCCTGAGGGCCACTTCTACGCTGTTCAAGAAAATGCTTGGATGGACTCCAATGTGTGGAAGTTCTACGTAGAAAAACTATTAAAATTTGAAATAGACGAACCCGCTGTCCTTCTTGTTGACAACTTTGAGTGTCACGTGTCGGAAGAAGGACAGCGGCTCGTTGCCGAAGAGGCTAATGCCATTGTGGTCCCACTCCCACCAAATAGCACTGCTGTTTGCCAACCACTTGATGTGGGAGTCATGGGACCATTAAAGGCAAAAATTAGAAATAGTCCTAGCAGAAGAACTGGCGGAAGCGCAAAAGAAAAGCGTCTCCGTGCTATCAATTCTACGATTAAGGCCTGGGATGCTTTAAAAAAGGAAACGATAATTCGTTCCTTCCAGAAGGCAATTCCGCAGTGTCCAGAAGTCACGGTCTGAAATACACACCCTTTTCTATCAATCATATGCTTTTTTCGGATGTTTTTTGTGTTTTTAGTCAAATTGCATCCAATCAAATGTAATGTCGGATTATTTTGTCGGGCGAGGTGTGCGCTCAGATACTATGGTGGCTGGCATTCAGTGGTGTCGGATATTTCCGTCGTTGTCTGTACCGGTGGAGAACAGCGACGACATAAAACAGATTTTTTCTGGAATGAAGCAGCTCAAAGCAAATTAAATCAATCGAGCACACCGAAAACCTATGGAAAGCAGCCATTGATTTTTTTTTCGTTTACAACGAGCTCGGTAACTCAACCCTCATGCTTCACAACTGTGATTTCCGCTCATCTTTTTTTACTTTCGGTGCGGAATCTAAGGTGCAAGTCCATCTAGGGCCAAACGCTACAAACTCATCATTATTACGCGAAGATGAGTGTTACATTATAGGTTTTGAGACGAATACCAATTTAAAAAGTTCAACCCTCGAAGCCCCCGTTATATTTATGCAAATCATTTTAACCCTTCGACATGCTGGGCCACTGCATTGGCGGTTTATTTGGCGTGCAATCCGCGAATGAAGCCAGGCTCGGGATCCGACCCGAAAATTCGATTTGGCAAGTCATTGGACAGCTTACTGAAGAAAGAGGGCACTTCTAACTCTAACGATACGAAATCAGTGCGAAAGGATGTCGCTACGTTTGCATGGGGTGGGAGAGTAGCGGTCCTTCAATAGTGAGCTTGTGCCTTCGATGTGGATGGTGACTGGGTGGCTCACAAGACTGGTGTTTTTGCTGTGAAGCGGCAGGTGAACCGTTTTTGGGTCGCGTGGTTGCTGGTTTTCCAGTCAACGACCAAGTTTACTGCGTTTACACCTCATTTTATGTAAGAGACACGAAAATGTTGTCGCTTCGGGTGTGAATAATATAATAATAATTATTATTATTATAAGGCAAAAACGTTTTTGGTGAAATACTTCAACTATCTCTAACCTCACTAGTGCACCATGTTAAATATATTCTGGGTAAGTTACTATCCAAACACCCACTGCTGTCTATGTAGATTTTTACCTATTCAAACGTTCTACATGACCTCCGATCTAAGCTTAAAATGGCAATTCTGAGTGGATGCAGCCAACAGGGATACCACAGCACATCGAGCTGCACAAGAAGCTCGATCAGCAGCAGAGGTCATTTGACGCTTTTCCCATGATTCTCGACGAGCGAATGGAGCAGGTGTTGGAGAGAAGGCGTTGCAGCTGTAAATATTGCCCGCGAAATGCTGCGCTTCGAGATACAATGTTTACCAGCTGAGGTAGGCCTTGGCAGTACAAACGTAGATACAGCATCACAACATTCGGACCCACCACGCATAATCACGTCTGGGGGGTAAGTTTCAATTGCTGCCGAAAAATGCTGCCTTTCCGAGCATCGATCCAATTGGTGCGAGGATTATTTTGGTGGTTTGGGGATCAAAAGTGCGAGCACCCTCCTCAGGCCCTTGCTTTTGTAGGCGCGCGCTCTGTGCCTCGCCTCCGGCCTGGGGCTAGGTATACTATGAGGCTGTCTAGATGCACACCGACTCGTGTTCTGAATCATGTCCAACACATCCCCTGATATCAACCAACCTTTAGGGTGCACATATCGTTTGGCACTTTTGGCATTTACCATAGAAGATTCGAGCGACAGGACCAGCAATGTAATGGGTTACACGTAGCCTGGGTACACTGGTGTGTGTCACACTAAGTGGTGTAACCACGTTATAACAGAAATGAGTTCTCAAGTTTAACAAGAGTCAGTACATGGCTGCAGAGCCACAGGTATGCATTTGATTAGGTATTCGTAAGGTCGATAGTAAGGGTAAGACATTCGCACCAAGGGCGGCCCTGCCACCCTTAAGACTAATACATTCAGTTTGGAAAACACACAGTAGAGTTTATATACCTTGATTAAGGTTCCTACAGTACTCTAGGAGACGGGTACGGATTACCCTTGACTCTCACCTGCTATTTGTATAAGAACGAATACGCTTCCTCTGAGCACAGAGCTACGACAGCCCCGCTGCAACCCGAACACGCAAGGAGGTCTGCCTGTACTCGCATCGCCCGATCCTAGACCAAAGATGACCATGTTGTCGAAGAGCTCCAAATGGTCTAACGACATGGTCACCGAGCTGCTCCGTCTCCACTTGGCAGATGGGGGCGTCAAGCCCCGACTGGAATCTGCGCAGACCAAGACGCAAACAGCGCGTGGCAGTATTTTGCCAGCGCACAGTCGCAATCGGTTGGCGTGGCCATCAAAACTGACCAAGAACGTGACAACCAAATCTCTCACTATAGTGTTTGTGCTACTTATAACATGTTGTATATATGTAGGAGAAATCCTTTTTCGGGGCCGTAATTTAAAATAATTCGTTTTCGGGGCCGTTTTTTTCGGGAGGCGTTTTTTGGCATTCGATTAGTAACCATACCATGTTTTGTAAATAATCCATACTGTACCTGTAGCCCAAGCATATCCTGAACCCAAAGCGTACTCTATCACAATAAGTACAGTTCGAGTACAGGTTTTAAACGTGCATACACATCTCATATGGGTTGTATGGCTGAGCGCCCACTTAGAATTCTGAATCTCCCAAGTCACCCAAACACTCTCCCAAGAAGCCAAACAGCGACGGACATGGCGACAGGCAAGCGCGATGGGGCTATCGGTACATCCTCCAGTGCGACAAAAAAATGAAGACGTGGAAGTTCAAGCACCACTTTGCTCGACGCCTCACAGAAGGAGAAGATCTCAATATAATTCACCGCGAGCGTTGTGGATGGACATTTCTACCTGCTTCTCAGCTGCGCACGGTTCATCTCGTCTCCAAGCTATTGATGCGCGCGTAGAAGAGATTAACGCGTGTCATACGTCGATTGTGCGAGAAAACACCGACGCATGGTGACCCATCTGAAGACGACACGATCAATACGAACTCGGCGGAAGACGCTACGCCTGACGATGCGATTGAGAATGTGGCTAGACACAGTACTGAAAGCCGAAGAAAACAGAATAACGAGTGTCGTTTCCTCCTTGCAGTGCTAAATGAAAAGTGAGACTGAATCCTACTTGTTATCTAGCTAGTGCGCGTCTAGCATCCAAATTTTAGAACCCTGGTAAACTTGATCAGTCCTTCGTGAACCTTCGGTGACAAACATTCACTGCAAGATGCAAGTTGCCTTTGTGTACCGCACATAATCCGTGACGTGGTGCCGCAACACTCCCCCTCAACTTGCACTCTCGCAAATGCCACTGCACTCGCGTAGACGAACGAGCTGCGGTGCTGGTAGTGCCTTCGTGAGATAGTCAGCTAATTGCTGAGCGGATGGCACGTGGTTCAGCTGGATGGCACCTTGTTCAACGTGGTCTCGGACGAAGTGTGCTCTGAGGTCAATGTGTTTCGCCCGTGGAGTGTACGCTTGGTTTGTCGCGATGCTTATCGCTGATTTGTTGTCCAAGTGCACGGTCGTGGCGGAGTTGCAAGTGACACCCATTTCCTTAAGCAGGTAGCGAGTCCAGATGATCTCTTGAGTCGCCGTTGCCAATGCCATGTATTCCGCCTCGGCAGACGATAGCGCCACCGAATTTTGACGCTTGCTCTTGTAGACCACAACGCCACCACCAAGCATCACAAGCACACCAGATGTAGATCTTCGGGTCTGCTTGTCGCCTCCCAGTTCGCGTCACAATACGCGCGTAACATGATCTTGATGTCACTCGACTTCGTGTACGTAATGCCGTGCGATGAGGTCCCCTTCAGGTAGTGCAGAGCGCGTAACGCCGCACGCCAATGCATTTCTCGTGGTTGTTCCAGGTACTGTGAGAGGACAGACATTGCATAGCTGATATCAGGACGCGTTGCATTTGCAACGTACAGCAGGGAACAGATCAACTCACGATACTTGGTTCGGTCCTTGAGCGCCGGGTGCGCATCGTTAGGAGACAAATCTTGACCGGTGAGGGTTGCGGACAGAATAGGCGTCCTCTTGGTTGAATTTCTTCAGCATCATCGTAACAAATTGAGTCTGCTTCAGCACCAATTTCCCCTTTTCGGGAGAATAGTCGATCTCCATGCCCAAAATGTACTTCGCAGCTCCAAGTGATTTCACCGTGAAATGAGCTGCCAATTTATCACGAATCGCGTTCGCTTCAACATCCGACTTGCAGCCAACTAGAAGATCATCGACATATAATGCAATGAAGACTGGAGACTTGTTCTTCAAGCTATTGTGTCGAACAAAAAGACAAGGGTCTGCTCTGCACTGCGTGAAGCCCATCGACAGGAACACCGAGCGAATTTTCTTGAACGAGACGGCTGCAGCTTGTTTTAAGCCGTACAAACTACGTCGCAACTTGCATACCACTCCAGCTCCAATTGTTGTCCCAAGTGGCGGTGCCATATACACTCTTCTTCCAAATCTCCATTCAGGAACGCAGTTTCCACATCAAACTGTCGGATCATGAGCTGCATACTGCAGCAAACCGCCAAGAACACACGAATTGTGTTTGAGCATGCAACGGGTGAGTAAGTCTGGAAATAATCGACGCCATGAGTTTGCAGATATCCGAGAGCCACCAATTGCGCCTTATAGCAAACAATGTCACCTTTCTCGTTGAACTCGTGTGCGAAGACCCACTTAAAGCCAATAACCTTCACACCTGGAGGTCGGCGTCAACATCCCACGTGTGGTTCTGGATGTGAGCTCTGATCTCTGCTCGGATAGCCTCTTTCCATCGTTTTGCCTCTGGTGACGCGATCGCTTCTTGGTAACTTGATGGTACATCTGTGGCTGACAATGCGATCTCGTAGTCATCGGTGCGTTGACGTTTTGACTCAGGCTCACTTGCTCCATTGTCTGTTGAGGTTCCATCGGTGAGAAGTGGCAAATTGACACCACTTTCTCGGCTATCGCCATCCATGAGAAAACAAGGAGCTGGTTGGGCCAGCGACTGTGGTCTTGCCGATCCACCGCTAAACGCAAGTTGATCGCCGGCTTGGGAACGGTGACGATGCTCCACAATTGCACTTGACCAACCGCGATCCAGCTCAACGCGAGGCGGGTTTGAAACATAATCTCTGTGGCGGATATTCAGCTGTGTAGCCAATACGCCAGTCGAACTGCGATCAGAGGTTGCGATTGTTTGAATATCCTGCTGCTCCCTCTCAATCGGAACTATTGCAGTGTCGCTAGGAGAATTATGCACTCCAGATGCATCGACCTCCATACTCTCCGGGTCAGACACCGCTCCTGCGGGTTCGTCGATCTCCATCATCTCTTCACTTGGGTTTTCAGGATTGGGAGACTGAACTCTCGCAATTCCTTCGTCGTCATCATCATCGAACGAACTCTGGGGTGCATGATGCTCAACCACTACGACATCACGGTACCCGGAAGGTGGCCGTTCGTCAATAGTGATTGACCTCGTCTTTACCAGGCGCTCGTCCTCCAAATCCCAAACTCGGTACGCCTTGGATGTCTCTGCATATCCAAGAAAAATGCAGCTGTGGGCTTTGGAGTCCCATTTCGTGCGTTTGCCATCGTGGACACGTGTGTACCCTCTCGATCCGAAGACACGTAGATAGCTCAGGTCTGATCTTGCTCCGTGAAGAACTTCAAAAGGACTTTATCCGGGCGCGCTGTGTTAGGAATTCGATTAACCGTGTGCGCCGCCGTGACGATTGCTTCACCCCACCAATTGCGGTCTACCTCCATGTAATGCAACATGGATCGGGTCATTTCAGCCAGTGTACGATTCATCCGCTCGGCCAAACCGTTTTGTTGTGGTGTGTATGGCGTTGTTGTCTGGTGGATGATCCCATTCGCACAGTACTGGTTGAACCTGCGATTCATGTACTCGCCGCCGTTGTCGCTCCTTACGCACTTCAGCTTTATACTAAATTGAGTCTCCACCATCGCCTTCAATTCCTTAAAACGGCCAACCGCTTGGGACTTCGCGGAAAGCAAATACACGTAGACAAAGCGGCTGAAGTCGTCAATGAATGTCAGGACGTACAGGCTCCTCCCTTCGACTTCGGATTCATCGGACCCATAAGATCCGTGTGCACAATCTCAAATGGGCTGGTCGTCTTCACTTCACTTTCCGATCTATGAATGAACGGGCTATTCGTCATCTTACCTCGAGCACAGCCGTCACATACGCCGTCATGCTCCACACCAACCTCAGGAATTCCATCACATGCCTTCAGCAATTGACGTATCTTGGTGTCTGACACATGGCCGAGACGAGCATGCCATGTTCCACTCGTGTTACCGATTCCGCCCGAACCGACGGCCTGACGAGCCTCTGCTGCCACTTGTAGCTTAACACACCACACCATGAGCAGTCAGTGCTGTCACCGACACGAGCTTCTTGTCGAGCGCCGGAACATGCAGTACATCAGTCAATTTCACCGTACGCGCATGATCAAGCAGGAACCGCACACTGCCCACCCCTCTCGCTTGGAGCCGCTGGCTATTGGCCACTGTTATACTGATGGGCGCCTCCAATTCCCGATACTCCACGAAATCATTTATATCGTCCGACATATGGCAGCTGGCGCCACTATCCAGCAACCACATGGAACTTTGTACCGGGGCGTCACTCGTCGCCGAAAACACCATTTCGTCGCCGCCTTTCGACTTCACATCTGGACAGTCCACCCCCAATGCCTTGAACGCTGTCTCCTTCTTCTCGCGTTTCTGCAGCGTGTCAAATTCTCGACGTAGCATCTCCTTGGCGTCCAGAAGCGTCACATTATTGTGAGCTTCAATGATGCGTACCATCGCATCATACTCAGGGGGCAGAGTTCCCAGAAGAAAACCCAGCTTTTAGCCATCATCCACATTGTCACCAGCAGCGCTGAGCTTAAGGCAAAGCTCGTCAAACTTGAGCATGTGATCCATGAGGCTTGCGCCGCTCTCCATCGCGAATTCATGCAACTGTTTGCGAAGTTGCACACGGTTGTGGAGGTTCTTCTTGGAGAAGAAGGTCTTGAGCACTTCCCACGCTTCAAGTGCCGTCTTGCACTCCCGAACCATCGACTGATACGTAGGAGACAGCATCTTCGCCAGCACAGCCAGAGCCTTCATGTCAGCGACTTTCCATTGTGGGGTACACCGTTGCACCGCAGACTCTGGCTTCAGAAGAACGTGGTCCAGCAGGTCCTTTCGGGCGAGAGCCATACGGGCGTTGAACTCCCACATGAAGTATTTTCGTCCGAAAGGATGTCGTTGGGCCCTAGTGTCTTTGGGCTCATATGCTAAATGAAAAGTGAGATTGAATCCTACTTGTTATCTAGCTAGTGCGCGTCTAGCATCCAAATTCTAGAACCCTGGTAAACTTGATCAGTCCTTCGTGAACCTTCGGTGATAAACATTCACTGCAAGATGCAAGTTGCCTTTATGTACCGCACATAATCTGTGACGTGGTACCGCAACACACAGAAGGCTCAACGACGTGTGGCCGTGGCACTAAAAGCCAGAGAACACAGTAGCCTCAACGACGAGTGGTGGCTGCGTTGCAGAACCTTAGTTAAGACCATATAAGCTTACACGATTCATCAAGGGACACTTGGTATACACAGGTAACATCTGGACGACAGGGTACACTGGGGCTACACAGTACGCTTTGGGTACAGAATACGCTAGGGCTACAGGTACATTATGGATAATTACAAAAAAAAACGGTATGTTTATTAATTGCACGCCAAAAAACGCCTCCCAAAAACGAATTATTTTAAAATTACGGCCCCGAAAAAAGATTTCCCCATATATGTATGCCTGCAATTTCGCTCAAAATCCATCATTTTTAAGGCAAATCGCTTTACTAGAGGACACTTACTCTTGGCTGCGGGCTTGCGTTTGTATGCAGCATGTACCTCCCGAGAGAGACACAAGAACGACTTGGGATCACATATTAGCTTCGTATTAATCCAATCAGTGTCAGCAGCGGACAATTACCTCCTCAAACTTAGTCGTAGAGAGCGTAGAAAAAAATACCACTCATTGCACATATTCCGCACTTCTGTGTGGAGCCTGAAGCTGTTGCTATGGTTCAGATGCTGTCGATGCCGAACTATCCTAGTGTTTACGTTTGGTTCGAGTAAAACGCTTGGTTCAGTGAATTCTAGCAATGGGCTGGGGCTTGCCTCCCAACTGGGTGGTTAGATTCTCCCAAACGTTATGAATCCCCTTGATGTGTTTAATAGAGAAGCCGAATTCCAAATGTTCGTAGACCAACGCAGCATTTTCCCTTGAACATGTCGTTTGGGTTCATTGTTCAGCGAGAACAAGTAGATGATATTGCAGTGATCACAGTACAACCGAAACCCAGGTGTCGTACAGTAGATACTCGAGCCTTTCACATGCGTGCACAATAGGGTAGGACCCTTTCTGGATCCCGCTCCAGTTGAGAACCGACCCAGTAAATCTTCCCCCATACACACTGTAAGCTCGCGAGTTAGCTCTTGAATGGGTACATCCGGTCCCCACTGTGCTACTTGCGACGCAATCAGCCCCCAGCCAGTCTCTTGGGCATCAGTGAGTAGGCAAGGTTGTTTCTCGGGATCAGGAAATACGAGCATCGCTGAATTTCCCAGCAACGCCTTTACTCCCTCAAATGCAACTCGTTCGTCTGGAGTAAATCCAATTTGAATTCCAGCCGCTACCAGTTTTGTTTTCTTAGTGCCTGTCAGTGCAGTGTCAAGTCGCTCCTGTAGTGGGCGGTGGGTCGATCATAATCCACTAGACCAGCCTGCATCCAGTTAGTCGTACATAGAAATTGTTGTAGATCGGCCGCAGCCGTCAGTTTGGGCATTCCCTGCAAGCCCGAATAGGTTTCGGGCCGTGGCCTCGACCATCTTTGTTGATGGCTCTTCCACACCACTTTACTTCCGTGAGGAAAAAATCACTCTTCTCAGGGCGCAGAATCAATCCATCTTTGTCGAGCTTCGTTATCAAGTCTAGCATCGACCAGTTGATCATGTGTGTCTGCGAACGCAAGTAGGTCGTCGATCCATACAATCACGCTCTTGTTGGCTCTATCTCCTAAAACTATATCCACAATCGCCTGGAAATGTAATGCGGTTCCTTGCGGAACACGAGTGGATGTGAACACTCCACTACCCGTCATGTAGGAAATCTACCCTCGACAGCCTACGTGCAGTGGAATTGCCAAAAGCCTTTCAAAAAGTCGAACGTGGCGAAATACATCTAGCCGCGACAATGTTCTAATGCCACCTCCAAACGCGGCATCACTCCATCGAAGGGTTCTATCATTGAGTTGAAAGGTCTGTTGTCAGTTGCTTGTCTGAACTCGCCTGAGTTTGGCTTCTTAACTGGAGGTGCTGCACAACGCCAGCGATTTATCGGTTCACGTAAACCCAGCCTAATTCCACCAAGCGTTTGTTGAACGCTTCAATGGAAGCAGACTTGTCTGCGCTGTACTACCGAACCTTGCATCGGTACGGCGAGGCACTTGGTTTGAGCCTTATCTCTAGTGGAACCCTGGCAGGTGGGGCGTTACCCAACTCAAGATGCCATCCGCCATACTTTCGTATTACATCGTACAATCGTGTCGTAATATAGTCACCCACCACACCGCGGTCAATTGCGTCGCGTACGAGAGCATCAACCACATTCTCCCCAACCTTCTCAAGCACAGACTTACAACCTGGGAAACCAGCAGGTCATCGAAAACGACATCGTCATCTGGTCCTCTAACTACGAGGTACTCCAATAGCCGGTCAACGTCAATGCCAAGTTTGGAAAGGAACTTTTGACACGTCGCAAAATTAACTTTAATAAACGTGGAAATGATGAAAACGCATATGGTGAAATCGCATAGCGGAAGATCGACTCAAGGGCGGAAATCGCCGGATCCAGGAATCGACTCAGCTACCAACGGAACCGACTGATTCGTCAGGTACCATTGTACCCAACGGTGCCCGCAGCCTCCGACCTGTCTTTGGCTTCGGGCCCCTCTCTCCAGGGCTTTGGAGTGGTACCTTACAAACAGGAAGATAAGCAAAATCAATTCAATTTCAGATTGGTTCGGTAGAGAGCAAAGCAGCCTGGCAGAAGGCCGCCGGCAACAGCAGCGACACGAACTTAAGAACTCCAGCAGCGGAGAACACTTCGCGTCAACGATTCCAGTCACTTCGTCTTCTCTCGTGCCGTTCTACGTCACACCAAGCACTAGTGAAGTCTCGCCTACACCAGTGTGTATATTCATGCTCATACCTTGCTAGATGAAAGCATTTGTTGAACTATAACTAGGAGAAATTGTTTCAACCGTTCAGTCGTGCTTATGCTTTGGCTTTTTAATTAGATTACGTTGTATCAGCGTTGCGCGTAAGGATTTAATGTCTGCTATTTTTTGCCGCTTCCGTCATGTTTATGCAGATTTCTGCTCTGAAAAAAAAGCAGCGATCCAAAATATATATTTTTTAATTATAATAGTTTGATACAAGAGAGAACTTGGGACTGGTAAATTTTACGAAAATCGTTTTCACTCAAGAAAGGATAGAAAGCGAAAAACGACGGTATGCCGGGTTTGCATGAAAAGCTCTCGCCACCAACCGCGCTGAAGAGACACCGAAACAAAAGTTATCCTGCAGTAAGACAACATTGCGGTGGAGATGTAAGGCACAGCGCCCTAAAAAGAACGAGCGCGAACGAGCTCGCGACTACAAGTAAATAAATCGGGATGTCCCTCTCCAAGAATGGAACCAGCGCCTCCACAGACACAACGCTGACACTCTTCCCGGACAATGGTCGTGAACTTCTATTAATACGTTTACGAAAACCCATCCAACACTGACACTTTGTTTATGTAGGCGTCAATTATAATGACAAATCCTGGTGTGTTTTCGGTTGCCTGGAAGGCTGGCGATCCTTTTGAATTCACCCCCAGGTTTTGTCACAAAAAGTGTTTTTTGTCATTATTTTCGTAATCACCCAGGTTTTGACATTTTCCCGCAGTTGCGTCTGGTGTCCTTCATGTACGTGATGAGCTCCATCCCAAACGACATACTCTCGAGCCGCCCCGGCGCTCTCGAGAGCGTCTTCTCGCTTCCTTCGAAGGCGAAAATCTCCTCCATATTATTTCGCCATTCACTTATGGTCCACTACAGGACGCCTAGAGAACGAGCTGCCTCCCACTCACTCATCGCTTCTGTGGCTTGGAGCACCTCTCATTTCATCTTAAAGCTGTAGAATTTTGCGACGTTTCTTCCCGCTAGTAGTCTCTGCAGCAATCAGCGCTTCCACGGCAGCTAGCTCTGCGTGCAAAAACACGTCGTCCTCATCGTCGGGTGTTGTGGCTGCCTCCAATTTACCAACTGAGAGGCTAGGAAAAAGTGAGTCTCGTGTGATTGGCTAATATCAGTGGGTCATTTGCTCTAGCTGGTTGGCTCTTGTGTCTTTTCTGTTCGTTTTGAGATTTGAATGGCAGTTAGCTGGCGGCAGTTGCATTCTGACCGTCGCTTTAACCATTCTTCAAGCGCATTGTACTGATCACAAGTAGATTTCTCGCGATCCGTAAATGGTCACAAAATGGCCGCTGTCCGACACTGCACCACGAACATAATCACACCCTGCGAGGTCCGTACGTCTAACGCATAAAGCGTCGTCCTCCGTTTCGGCGGAGTACATCGACATTCGAGTCCAGGTGCCACACAGTTGTCGTGCCAAGTCCGTAGTGATGACCAAAATCCTATCTCGAAATGTCGGAGCTATAGTCGATGCTATTTGAGCTCCCATGTACTCCACAACCGCCGCAGATGAATTCCCAACTTGGCGGACTGTGCCTTGATTTATGGCACGAGCGAAAGCCGACAAAGCTGCACGCAATCGCTCGCCTCGAAATGTACCTACAACAGTTACCTGTTCTCTCCACTTGACCAGAAATACGTGTGCTGCTCGAAGTGGCGGTAACTGCCAATACCTCTTGCAGAACCTGAGGTATGGAGACATCGGCAGGCACCGTTCTCGGGTAGCGACGGCGGTTTTTCGTGCGTCTGACAGTCCAGTAGGGTAGTCATCGAGCGAGAAGCTGTCGTCATGATTGGATTACATGTCTCGCTGCCGAATGTATGGTAATTCGGCCAGCCAACGCTTGCGTAAGGCCCAACGGCTCGTGTCGTGAACTAATTGCTGTTGAACTTGCGCCAGGGTGGCTTTGATAGCTTCTTCGCGTGAAAAGCGCGCTGCATTCACAGAGACCTCGGCACCGCATTCGCTAGCAAACACCCAAAATCCTATGTGGTACTTCATACGTGTTGAGGAGTGCGGTTATGCCGGAGATACCCGAGCTGCCTCGAAAACGCCGCGTTTGAGTGGTCAAATTCCTGTTGGCTGTTATTACGCCCACGTCCTCTGCCTGTCGTAACTCATGCAAAGACCCGGTCTCAACCATGTATGTGGCCGGGATGACAAACCTTCATTATTGATCCTTTCACGCTACAAGGGCGCATTTTTCGTCTTTCTTCACTTTTCCAACTAATTACGAAGTGTACCAATGTAAAAGCGACTTTTGTGTATTGTAAGTCTACTAGGTACGATTTGCAGCGCTTATGAGCTCACTCAACTACATACAAAGGATTTGAAGAAGATTTGTAGTAATACCGTGGTTTCGTTAAAGGGTGAATTTTAGGGTGTTTTGATTTTATCTTATACTATAGTGATGAAATGAATAAAATCTGCTCCTCGCGAATGGATTAAGGGGATACGTACCATAGGGAAAGTGAAACATATGAAAATTCAAGCGATATGACATTACCATTTTTGCAAAAAAAACAGATGCTTTTTGGAGGGAGCCATTTCCCATATCACCTACCACAGCAGGTAGTTGATATTCGAAATGATCGGTCATTTGTTGTGGAATTGTGATGACATTTTGCAAAATGGTCGATTGATATTTTGGCTCCAGCGCACGTTTGCCCCCCCCAATCGGCCGATTTTACGTCAATTTAGAATGGCGTTACCGCAACCATAATACAATGTCACAACACGCTTTAAAGCCACCTTATCACCCTAAGAGCAACCATACCTTCTGAAATCATAGCCCTACACCCAGCCCACAGCTCTAATCCCGCTTGAGGACAGATGTCACTTACCGTCAAATCTTCAAATTTGATGTACTTGGCGGGAAATCTATCACCCGAGCCTCACCCTTCAAACCTTGAGAACCGTAACACGTGACCATGTCAGGTCCTGGGTTTAAACCGCAGGCATTGCTTCGGCTTTGCCGAGATTTTAAATTCACCCCTCCTAAGATAATTGATATTTAAGGTTGCCGTAACCACACCGGTCAATTTACCGGCCTGTACTACAGAAATAACGGTAAAATACGCTATACGTTAGAGCGTGTTCGCTAGGTAGCTGGCGCTGGAGATGGCAGCAAAGCAGTCATCCCCAGTTCCAGCTGTGTTCGCTACATATCCATCTCTATTAAAAGTCACGGGCCGTGTGGAACGTTGCCTTCTCGGATCAGTTTCAGCACGGTGATAAGCTTTAGCTGATAAATTCTCTGCATTTACGCGTGCTTCATTTTCACTTTTGCATACCGTACCCCGCGTGGGACAGTTCAATCAGGGCTACATCGCTTGCGCTTAGACCGGGAGGGTTGATTTCGGTGCTAACTTTTGCTGAAGCCCGTGGCCACTATGTTGAGTAGTGAGCGCGCACTATGCGTGTGTTGAGTGAAGGCAGCCGGAAGATGAAGGTTGTGAGAAGGTTTTTGAAATGTTACCTATACCTCAGAAGACATTTTTGGTCGAATTAAAGTTTGTGATGCCCTACTGGATACTTCATATCTTTCCCGATATGAATGGTGCTCTAAATAATGTCCATAGATATTATTACGTTAATTTTGAGTGCCAACTCGGGGTATATCCTAATTTATGTATCAAAGAACTGCTTCATCATGCATAATTTATAACCAGGTATGATTCATACAAATTAAGGAAGTGAATAATATATATTTGAAACACTATCAAAGAGCTACTGCTCATAGAAACTGCAGTATGCGGACTATACACACTCTCGGAGCCATCCCATCTATCCACTACCTACTTCAGATCACAGCCTCCCCACTTTACATTTTCACCAGAACCCTCTACAAGCATTTAACTCGACACCGTGACTGTGCTATGCTTCCTGCCCCTCGACTCCGCCCAACCTTCTCTAACGGCCAAATTGCGTCGTTCTATTTTACGCCGTGTCGTGATCAACACGACGAGATCATTCTTGAGTACTTTCGCTGCCGTTGCGGAAGGGTGCACAAGCAGACAAGACGGAACGGGTTCACAAACTTGTTGCTGCATGTTCGCAGCGAGCATCCGGCCTTCCAGGTAGAAATGCTTGCTGCGCCTCCGGCAACGACTGGCCTTCCAGGTAAAAATGCTTGCTGCGCCTCCGGCAACGACTGGCTCGGTTGCCCGCTATGCCCGCCATACAGCGGAAAACCGCTTTCGCTGGCTGGAATGGGCAGTGAAGTCCAATCTGCCACTCATGTTTTGCGAGAACCCTATGGCTCGCAGGTACGTAGTATCCACGTACTATTTTGCTAGTAATTAGTAATATCCTAACTGCAGTAATGATATTTTACTATGTAGGTACACTAATCCGCAGCCAATATCAACGGAAACCCATCGCGGCACAATGGAGGGTGTCACTCGGTTGGTAGAATCTGCCATTCGCACTGAGCTGCCAGATACGTTTGGACTCATGTTCGATGGGTGGAGCCATGCATCGGAGCACTATGTTGCAGTTCGGGTACTATGAGGTGGACGGGGTGCCCAAAACGGCGCTTCTGTGTATGGCATCGATTATTAACGAGCCAGATGAGGACCTATCTGCGCGCATACACAGCGATTTTTTGCGGCAATGCATGAGTGCGACTTTGGGAAGCAGTTGAGTTGCTTCAAGTACTGGGTTGGGGACAATTGCTCGGTGAACTAGCGCATGCAACCATTATGCAAGTTCCATTGGTTGGTTGCGCCAGCCATCGGCTTAACCGAGCCGTCCAGCACACCTTGCTCACCTTGGCGATGACTTGGCCGTAGTGCAAGCGCTGGATGTTAAAACTGCGGACGTTGAAACAAACAGCAAAACTTCGGCACGTACTATTCATATAGTATTGGGTTTATTACTACTTGTGATAATACTAATACTAATACTAATATGTTTATTGCTTAATATGATAGATTCAAAACGCACTTCGACCTACTATTCGCCAGGACACTCGATGGGGGTCTACCTTTGCGATGGTGCATCGCTACTTTGAGTTACTTTGAGTTTCTTGACGGAGAAGATGAAGCCATCGTAGACTTGCTACTTTCCCCAGCCTGCAACCGACGGTTGAAGAAGCTGTATTCAGAGCTGAAGGATATTGAGTCGGTAACCAAGGCTCTACAAGCCGAGAACGTCAAATTGCTCGATGTGCGCATCTGGTTCGACGAGTTGATTGCGACTCATCCAGCTTTCGGCGACTTTATCGCTAAGTTTGTGACGCTATAACTTATTTTATTTACTGACGAAGTTACTTTTTGCCTTTGTTTAACCCTTTCGTGAACACACGTCTTGATGTCTATCCAAACAATTTATAAAACGTGGCAAAATGCCGCGTTTAGACGCGGTGATGGGCGCTCCTGCGAGGTATGTCCTCTGACCACGTGACTGTCGCTGTTTCATTTTACGGTATGTTGCCTGTAGAACGCGGGAAAATGCCGCGTTTTGAGTAGAAATATCCACGTCGTCGATTGGTCAACAATGGGCTTCATAGATTGGTCAAGATCGACCAATCAGAACAATGAAAATTCGATGAGTTCCCAAGGTCAAATTTCCCATCCCATATGGTATCTGAGACGTGTGAATCGCGGGCGACCGCAGTCCAAAGGCGTCATTATTTTGGGTAATGCCGCGATATCGCGCCCACCAGTGTGAACCTTCCGGTTGTACCGGTAACATTGACAAGTCAAGTCGTCATCGATCGCTATTGTGCACGTGCGTCTGCTAGCGTTGGTATGCTGAGTCACTGCTGCCAAAGTGTCATTGCCCCCTTTTGATTCAATAGGCGAGTATATATCTTGTTCTAAGCATGGGCACTAGTGGTCCAACTGGACATCTTGTTTTATGTATTGCGCTGGTCTAACCGAGCATATGTCGTGTCCTATGTATTGCACAGGCCCATCCGAGCATTTATATTGTTCTAAGTATTGCATCGAGCCAATGACAGATCTTATCGTAGAAAATATTTTTCAGGGATATTCTCTGGATTTTAATCCAGAGTTTCTCCAAGGATGGCACTCCGACCTTAAAAGCACTCTTTACTTTTATTCTATTTACTTAGAACTAAAATAGTTAGGAGCAACGCTTGCTTAGAAACCTTCTATAACTTTATTCACAGATATATTTTCTTAAATTTCAGTCGAAAGTGGTGGAAGTCATTATATATGGGGGTCGTGGCTACCCTGTCGTCTTAGTAAAAACGAGTCAATAGACCTTCAGCACTCGATAACCTGTTGGCAGCGAAAACAAACTTGTGTATGTTACCTGTGGCGGCCTCGGTCAACATCAAAACCCATTCACCCAGTGAATGTTGCTTGAAGGAACATGGGTTAAATATGGATTGATCTATCTTGTTGAAAACCCCAGTCGGTTATGAGGCGATTGAATACATAAAGAGGATTCGTTGTTGCGCGTACATCGACAGAATAGCATATTCATCTCAAGCGCAGATGCTGCGGCTGCGGAGCCGGCGCAGGAGATGCGTCTGCAGTAGACAAACATCTTTTAACGTTTCATGTACCAAGCGCGGAGGCGTAGTTGTTTTATAGAACTACTTTTTTCTATCTCAGCCTCGCGTAGCTCTAGTAAGTTAGTCGTATTCGAGATGGGTCCGTCTTGTGAGGCCGCCAGAACCACAGGACACTCTGACGCGTTATCCCCTCCTTCCTCATGCTCCTCTGGTGATTTCTGAATCGGAGGCACTTAGCTATTAGAGGCTTTCAGAAGCACCGATCAATGAAATCACGTAGCTAAAAAGACGTAGCGAGGATACCGTCTTTTGCTACGTGATTATGAGATGGCGTACTTAGTATCTGCTTCAGAACTACCGGTCTCGAAACACGTTTTAAAGAAAAACACGAATCGGGTCGAGAGTTTCTTCATGCAGGTGGAGGAGGAGGCCAAGAAGGCAATTTTTGGAGCAGGGCGAGAACTTGGATATGCCCGCATCTCTTCTTCCCCAATACTTCACCCTGAAAGCGTTCGTTTACCTCAAAATCGCTTCTCATGGTTTACGTGATTTTGAAATTACAAAAGCGATAGGAGAGCCCTCTCTTACCGTTCGACGGAAGCCAAAATCACGTACGTCACCCCAAAACAAAAATCGAGGGAATCGTGCTACGTGTTTTTCACTACCGTTTTCTTCAAAAAGCGGTGTTTCTGAAAGCCTCTATTCATTCAAAACAGTTCAGTCTGACATCTATTTATTCGCGCTAGTCTCGCCAGGCCGAAATGTGCAACATTTAAAAATCCGGAGCTTCCCCGGGTGAAACACGGCGTTAGTTTAGTATGCATTAAATGTTAGTTTCAATTGAAAGCCTATCACTTTCGAACCTCTATAATTGATACCATGTGCGACAGCGTGAGAGCCGTTCATTTCTTGATTTATCCCCCCTGCCCACATGCCGGGAAAACGAGCGCTGGCAGAACCAGATGACACCACACGGAAGCGACGCAGGACACGACGAGAAGATGGCGCTCAAAGCAGTCATGCTTCCTATTTGGCGTCGACGTTAGACTTCCATGGCGTGTGGAGAGAGATGACGGCAGCTGGGTGGATGTATAAGCTGCCGCGCGGCCTTGACAACAGATATCGACATGTTCTCCTAGGTTGTGGTCGCTAACGGACGAGAGGGCCATGATTTTCTGCTTGGGGAGGAAGCCGTGTTGAGTCACTTCGTACAACATTGTGGGTAACACTACTTTCGCGCAATTACCGCAAGTTTTGAATCTAATTAATGTGGCGACAAACTGTGTATGTACAGGTAATCCCCAAGTTACGCATGACGGAGAGGGGCTGCAGCACACAGGTTCATGCACTGCCCACGTGGCAGCTCCTGGTGGCGGCGCCGACGATCGTGGTGTGGTGGGTGTTCCCAGTAGCGGGCGTGGTGGTGGTGCCGGGGGTGGGCGGCTACTTGCTGGGCGTGGTCGGGGTGGTCGTGTCGCTGCCGTGACAGCTCGTGGTGGACGGGGAGGTCTCGTCGCTTCCGCGAAATCTCGTGGTGGTGGTGGCGGTGGCGCGGGTCGGCTACCGATTGCTGGACGCGGTGAAGACGGTCGCTCTTCTCCCGTGTAAGAGCGTGGTGTCGGTGGTGACGGCGTCGACGATGGTGGCGTAGTGGATGTTCCCAGTAGCGGACGTGGTAAAGAATGTTGCGCCGCTCATATGGCAGCTCGTGGTGATGGTGCCGACGATGGTGGCTGTGTGGATGCTCCTGCTAGCGGGCGTGGTGGTGGAGACTGGTGGCCACTTCATGTACCTGGTCGTGGTGCTCATGTCGCTTGGTTAGGTGAAGGTTGAGGAAGTGGAGAAGGTTCTAGCGGTGGCCAGCCCGATACAGTTCAAAATGCTCGTTCAGGCAGCGCGGAAACTAAACCAATACGGCAAAGCGCTCTTTGCGCAGATTGAACAATGCGACTCCAACAGCATCGACTGGTGACACAAGTGTAACGGGATTACACGGGGGTTACACGTAACCTGGCTACATTGGTGTGTGTCACACTAAGTGGTGTGACCACACGATAACAGAAAGGAGTTCTCAATACTCGATAGATAACAAGAGTCAGTACGTGGCTTCAGAGCCACAAGTATGCATTTGATTAGGTATTAGTATGGTCGATAGTTAGGGTAGGACATTCGCACCAGAGTGGCCCTGCCGCCCTTAAGACTAATACATTCAGTTTGGAAACACACACTGTAGAGTTTATATACCTTGCTTAAGGTTCCCATAAGACTCTAGGAGCTGGGTGCGGATTACCCTTGGCTCGCACCTGTTCTTTGTATAAGAACGAAGTTCGTTGACCTTAACGCTTCCTCTAAGCAAAGAGCTACGGCAGCTCCGCTGAAACAAGTGTCCAATTGCTGATGGATCTACGGCCGGAAGGGTTTTACGGACGAGGGACAGTGTGCGGGGAAGCAAGCATTGTCCGAAACCCACCATCTTGCAAAAAGAGGTGATTATCAACAGTCACTTGCTGTTGATCATGACGTGCTTGCAGCGTCATTGTGTGACGGCAGCATCGTGGCAATGGTCACTAATACTGATCCGTCCACCACAACGACGGTGACTCGACGAATTGAAGCTTCAAGTGTCCAGTTCCCTGCCCCAACCTGTATTTTAAAATACAACCAAAACATGCAAGGTGTTAACCGGTTAGACCAGATACTTGCAAGGTTTTCACTCGCCGACGGCCATTCCTCAAACGATGGCATAAATAACTAGCGCTGGCACTCGTCGATATCGCGCGAACCAGTGCTTATTTGTCGCGCCGGATGATAATTGATACTTCGTGAGATCGAGACCCCCACAGAACGTTTCTTACGGAGTTAGTGTCTGAACTCATTTCGGGTAGGTAGGAAGAAGCACCGAGTGACGGCAGGATGGTTTTTGGTAGCAGTATACCACTGCAACCACTGTTACGCCACCAAGCAGTGGCTACGCTCCGGTAAGTGTTTACAGCCTCCAATCGCAGTATGAGGTGATGTCGTCAAGGCAGATACTCAAGGCAAGAGCAGAAGAAAACGAAAATGCGTGGTTTGTCGCTGCGAAGCTAGATACCCGACGGGGGTAACAGATTCCTGCCTTACGCATTCGGTGAGCCTTTGCAGGGTTGCCCACGGCGACTCCAATACACCCTTTACCTGCCCACAGAGCACTTGGACTTGCTGGGATAAGTACCACCGCTCCTATCTCCCCAATGGACTCTTCAGCAACAATGGGAGCATTCGCAGGTCTTCAACGTTGGTGAAGCTCAAGGCACAGTATCAATCCGATTACAACACTGCAACACAGCGGCTTCCTGAAAGAATAGCGTGCAGCAACGTACGCCAAGCCAACAAAGTACGTCGAGCCAACAAAGTACTCCAAGCCAATTTAGTGACTCGGGCCTCCAACGTACATTGAGCCAACACCGCCCAGCCAGTCAGCAAAGCCTACCAAGCCAGCCAAGCGCTACGAGTCTGCAATGTACACAAAACCACCAAAGTCCAGTGATCCAACAGAGCAAGGTAGCGAGGCAAATTTTTGAATGAACATGAAGTATGGGTTAGAAATGAGTCGGAAAGCACGATCTTCAATTCAGGGTATATATCTTGATTAAACTATACTAAGCGAGCATGAAGTATGAGTCGGAAAACACGACTCATCCATTCATGGTAAATACCTTGATTAATCTATAGTAAGCGTAGTGGCACTCCACTTCTGACGCGCAAGGCCGCTGGTAGTTGCTCCGTGCTCGCCTCGGGCAACTGCTCCCGCTCCACTCGCTTAATGCGCAGTTGCAACTGGGGGTTATTATCGTACTCGTGGAGAACAAGCTCGACGGCACACCTGCAGCTTCCTATAACGGATCGCAGCATTTGCTTTCGCCTCAAAAGCCGCCGTTCAGGCTTCCCGGGCTTCCCGATCTTGGCCTAGTTCTTCCGCCGTTGCATACCGTCGGAATGGCTGCTCGCGAACGCCAGACACTGGATGTCAAGCTAGCGCCAGCAACTATCGTGGACGGCCTCGTTCGCCAGCAGCACGGCAACAGTCGCGTGCTCCATCAGCGAGTGCGTCGACAGCATCAGGTTGTACGGCACTATGACAGCCGTGGATTCCTGAGGCGACTGGTCAATGGTGAAGCCCAGCTTACTTTTGCGGCCGTAGCCGACCGACAGCCGTTCGAGCAGTAGCGCACCGAAATTGAGTCGGTGCCGCCACCCACAGCATCAAAGGCCAGGAAACCCTGCAGACCCGAACAATTTTCGGTCCGCTTGCGGATACGGTATCCGAGAAACCCTATCAATCAGCACGTAGCTGTCGTGCCATGAGTTGGGCGGCACCGCCTCCTTCATCTGGTCAATTAGCTGGTGCGTGCGCTAGGTGCACGCCGACGGTGATCAAGTTGATGAGCGTACCCTCATTGCTAGGGCTTTTCGAGCAGCAGGCACTCGGCCTCGACTTAGTTCTTGAGCGCCATGAAGGTCGCGACCGCGCCGCTGAGTGGCAGCGACGTGGAGTCGAACCTGCCGGCGAGTTCCTGGAAGTGCAGCGTGGCGTCGTCGGCCTTGTCGCCTTCTATCAGCGCGAGCGACCAGGCCTGGGCGAGCTATGTGAGCGTCGAGTCCTCCTTGATGTGCTTTAACTCCTGTGCAGTATTCTGCGCCAAGCCGAGGCGGTATCCTTGCCGATGCTGCGTGCGTAGTTGTTGTCACCAACACAGTTTTTCCACAGTGGCGACACGAACGCCATAGCCACCTCTCCAACACCGTCAGTTTCTACTGCCGAATTTTGTACATGTAGATCGGGACCGGCTGGGACCTCCAGCTTGCATGGCCGTACGTAGTTTCCGTTAGTTCCCACTGCCCACAAAATATTCTCTGGCAGGATTCGCGATAACGCGAATCCTAGCGAGATGTAAATATAATCAAACGTGCTCTTCGCATCAGGCTCAGCTCCTGTTGGACGACGAGCTTTGCTGTTTCATCGAACAGGAAATCATTCACGTAAATCACGGACGCGTTTTGGAAGGGTAGAGTTGTTGATAGAGGCGTGTCGAGGACATTACCCTGGTGCAGGTAACTTTACGAAGTAGTAGCGTGCGGGATGCGTGAGTTCGCAAGCAAAAGACACCTTTGCTGATCAATTCCGGTCGTTTTTCAATGCCCAAACACTGGCGTGCATTCGTCTGTATCGCGAACTGAGCCGCAACATTACCCAACCCAGCTCCAACATCTAGGAAGACGTCATCTTATTGCAAATTCACAATCATTTGAATTACACGTGAAACCGTAGTCGGCAGCATCTCCCCTGCGTTCTCGTCGGTCTTTCCAGCTTGTTGTCGAACACTAAATGCTGATACAGCGCTGAAAACATCACGGACAGTTTTTTTCGCTTCAATCGGAGCTTGAAGACGACAAAGAGACGTGTGATATGATGCCGTTCGCATCGTGGAGAAAAAGCAGGGCGGGAAGCGCGCAAGATTCCTTCCGTAGGTGCGTTTGAGCACACGCAGTCGACCCTCAAGCGCTTGTGTCGAATGCTTTCCCCGCATGGCGCGCGTAACCTCCTTCCATTGGACTCGCTTGCGCTGGGACTCGTACTCGAGCGCAAGCACAACGAGCCTTTGTCTTGTGCATCGGTGACGCTGGTCCGCATAGCTAAACAGAAAGAGAAGTGGAGGCTACCATGTCATTTGAGTTCATTATACTGGATATCAACTCAATTACTGGCTCTCGGGTGCCCAGCCGTCAAGTCATCATGCGAAACGCAACACAGGTGTCCATTGTGCTTCATACAGCTGCTAGCTCAACGCAATAATTACACCAAAGTGGACAAAAAGAGGCGTTGTACCATAATATTCTCCAAAACATTTCACTAGTAGAGGCCAATGGCTGCAGAAGTGGCACCTAACCGCAGTTACCCATAGGTTTCATTGGCTAAAACAAAAAAATGTGAGATTGTGTAGAACGCGGCAACATGCCGCGGTTTGACCACGAAAGGGTTAATACACAGGACCGCTTGCTGTGTATTGTTCACAGTCCTGGATTTAGGTCGGGCTGTGTTCGAGTCCTCGAGGGTGGACGTCACCTTACCGCATCGGAGATTCGAGCTCTTTGACCCTTCGTGATCAAGACGGCAAGTCCCGACCAGGATGACAAGTCCCAACCAAGACGACGGTATCCTAGATCAAGACGACATGTCATCCTGGATCGCAGTGAACCAGTATAATGAAAACAAGTCAACACCGACCGACCTGTACGACCGACCGATGGCACATCACCTGATGCGCAAGGCCAAGATCCTTGATGTATCCAAAGAGCGTGGTACCCTGCCTGACCCAAGAATCCAGTTGCAACGACTCTACAGCGCGCACACATCCGATGATGACCGATGATTGCGCCACGCCCAAGGCATACTGAGACCAAGTCGCGACCAAGACGACAATAGTGAAACCAAGACAAGACCAAGAATGCATGAGAAGACAACAAGAGATAGCAACAACAAACTGATAACTATATAACAGAGTTCGATTTACCTTCTACCCCGCAAGCTGCTGAATATCCTGGGAGGATCGCGTGTCGCCAAAGTGCTGAGGAACCTGAAGTCACCTTGGCTTTGCGACGACCAAGTGTGGAGCTCTCATTACGTAAGTCAAGCCAAGTTAGTGTGGGGACTAAACGTCGCGACGTCCTGGGCTGATCGGTGGTCTATCATATCTTAGTTGTAGTGTGCGTTTGGTCTAGCATCAAGCGATCCTACATTTCATATTAACTACGTTTCGGGTTGGAGGAAATAGTCCCAACTGGACGTCTGATCGGAAGACTATTGTGTGTTTAGGACTACATTTGTATTTCTGAATAGTTTCCCTCATTGAGGGTGGTGCGCGTGTGGCCAGCCATCCAGGATTGACCAGTGTCCTGGAAGTGGCTTAATTGACTGGAGTACAGACCACCGTCCAAGGGTCTCTAAGAATAAGTGACGGCTGTATATTTGTATATCACTCTGTTTGTTTGTATATTGGTTATCTGTGTGTCTCGGCCAAAGAGGTTACGTCCAAGATTACGTTCAACTCTACGGTTCAAGACCTACATCTAGACAAACAACTCACCCACCGGTGTATCCAAAGCTACGCAGACAAACGACACCTACAGGGGTTGACACAAGAGTACACGTCATCTTGGACCAAGACATCGGTCCAGTATTTCTTGGGCGGACCAACCTTGAATTGTTGGCTTCGTCCAAGGTAGCGCACTATACACCCTGACTGCGGTCCAGGCTTTCACCGCCTCGCGTCGAAGACTACATCTGATCATTGCCTTCCTGGCGTTGTTGATGGTGCTTATCACGGTGAGCATTCACCTCACGACGCATTCAGCAGAAATAGACAGAAAGAACTTCTTGCCTGGGTTCTTGAGCTTCCCCGTCCACGTGCCATCTTTCCGTTTAGTGTTCTGCCATTCCGATTGCTCGATAACATCGATCTTCTTTGTGTTCCACTTGCGTCGCCAGGCATCTTTGATTTTATCAATCACAAACGAGTCGGCTGATTGACACAAGTCAGTCGCGTTTGGAGGCAAGTAAACGAGACGAGCGTTCAGTTGCGCTAACCCATCCTTGTACTCATCTTCATCAAGATGTGACAAACTGTTGTCGAGATAAATGCGTTTCTTGCGGCCACGGGGGTCAGCGTTCATAGCTCTTCTCGCAAAGATACTCGCGAAACACTTTCTTACCCATCCACCCTTTTGGCCCTGTACGATAGCAAATTCCTGGTGTCTCGTCGGAGTCGCCGCGGATTGGGTAGCTTGACGATGCGTTCTGGAAGATCATCATTGGAAGATGAATTCGACCGCTTGCGCTGCCCGAAATTCTTACAACCATTGTCATCACCTCTCCACCAGATACAACGTCAGCGTACTTAATGCTCTTTTCTCCAGCAAAGCCCAATGCCTTGCCGTTGTCAAAGTCAATCACAAAATGAGTCTCGTCGATATTCTCGATTGTGCCCTAGTTCAGACTGCCTGACTCAAACCCTCGCTTGAGCTCACCAAGATGGGTTGCTACTTCACGCTCTATCGCTTCTTGCTTCTCGGGGCTTACCTGCTTCTTACCTGACTGCGCGCGAAAAACAATTCGGTGAGCCTCCATGAACGTCTGAACCCACCTGGAAGAAATTTTCTCTGAAATGAGACCACCATCTTTGTCGACCGATGTATTGTTAAACGGCCCGGTACTCGTTCTCAGCAGTCGTAGAACAAGTTGACGCAGCAATGATGCATCGAACTTCAATCTAAGCTTTTTCAGCTGGTCAAATTCATCAAGCAGCTGCAGGTACAACCAGATAACCCATTCACTCTTCCGCCTTCCGCGGCCGCTGAGGGCCTTTTTGTTCACTCGGGCACGCCCCCTCTCACGTTTGGCGGACAGCTCTCGTACACCTCGTGGTAGGCGCAGAATCGTCTGTCTCTGCTTCTACCATCTTATTGCCTTGGCTATGTTGGTATTGCGCGTCAAGGACTTGAATTTATCAGGAAATTCATCTACAACCCGAGCAAAAACGCCCTTGATTCCGCCCTTCTTCTCAGCAACAACCATCCATCGTACCACTTTCTCTCGCTGTTTAATCGTGCTGACATTTTGAGCAGCATGACGTGGCAGCAGAATTTAATGTTGGATTCTGACTTCTGGCTCGAGATAAACCTCACGACTCGGTGACAGCTCAAATTGCCATCACAACACTGAATATATTTTCTATCTGGCTGCAAAAAAATATTTCCGCTTGTTGCTGCACAATTGAGTACCCCTATTTGCAGCCACCGTTTTTTTACAATAGTACCACAAATCGTGGTGTGCCCTAAAAAAACTAACTACTCCACACATATGTTGGTATAATCGAGTCGGAACTGCACCGAAGGCGGGCTTGAACTCACAACAGCAGATTAGGAGGTTCGGGCCTATCCCGCTGCGCCAGTTCATCAGACCCGTGACACTAAATATTGAATCTTGATTTTTTTCTCTACACGGCAATTAGTGTCACGAAATTAGAGTGACACCAATAATTGAAGTGACACTAATTGCGGTGACTACGGTAATGAGCTCTTTCGCTTTTTGCGTCACTTTCTTGCCAGACTCCACCCATTTTCGTGCGGGTGGAAATTTCGGCGCGGTTACTTTTGCAGTTTGAGTCGGACACTTGGAAAGCTACCCACTCGATCGGACACTTTTGCATGGCCTACAAGAAACATGCTGCGGTTGCAACGGTAGCTAATTGAAAACGAAAATCATGCGCTTCGGTGCATTTTGTGGTGGTTACTTGCACTAAAACTTGTTCAGGCTGGGTTTAAGTCCGCGTGCTACGTGGCAAACACCAACAAGAGTTGTAGAGATTGTAAACGCACACGGACCTTTAACACCAGGAGGCATATTTCCAGGCTTCAGTATCCCTACGTGAACAACTACACCCGTGATCTCTAAACCTCAACCCTGAGTGTGAACCCTAGACCCCTCTACCTCCCCCGAGGGGGAGTATCTCGCTCTGCTCGGTAATGCGCCGTCCCGCCTTCGGCGGCGTTCGTATTGCCAATCAGAGCTGTTTGTTTAGCACTAATAGTATAAATTACGTTACATGTGTGACGGAGTCACACAGCACCTCGCACAGAGAAAGTGTGCGCGGGAGTATACAAACTCACAGCGAACGAGCAGTTCACAATCCCCGGCCTAAGGGGACACTTAACCAAGATAAGATAGTTTTAAGGTATAATACTTGCAAGGTTCCGACCGATACAAATCCTACTTACATAATGAACCAATCGTATCAAGGAATCAGGTGCATTTCAGCCAATGAGAAGCACGGTAGAGTAATTTTTGCATGGCTTCACAATCCGAACATATTTTGTCGGAACGTATTAACTAGGGCTACGCAAAGGCTGAGATAGAACATTTGTAAATATCTCTCTCATCTCCTGCGCAAGTTATTTTTTTATCAACACTTTATGTCGAAGGTTTTAGGACATATTTGCACTTTAAAAAACAAGCTGCGACGATCGGTTTGACCTGACCACACGATGGGGACCAGATTGGAACCGATACCCAACCGGTATTACCAAACCACACGAATAAGAGGCAGATAGGCACCAATACCCAATTGGTATTACCGGACCACACGAATAAGCCTCCTGGGGAGATAGGCACCGATACCCAACTGGCACCGAATATCCAGATTAGGCACCGATATCCAAAATGATATACCGGGCCACAAAATTAATCTGTGTTGGGCTGTGCTATACAGCAACTTCGTTGCTTCCTATCTCAGTAAAATATTTTTTATGTCTTACAAAAAGTGACAAGTTTGCATATTCTAAATATATATTTCAGTTTCTGACCGCAGCGTCGGTAGGTGCAGTGAACACTTTGCAGGGCGTGGGTCATTTTGATTGCATCTCTCGCCTCTGCCAACAGCAAGAAGGCGAGATCTTCAGCGGTCAACTCCTTCACCGCATTCCTAACCTCGGAAGACATAACACTCGAAGCCGTCAACCAACTCATTGATGCCGATAAAACAGGTAAGGTTTTAAGAGTTATACTAGACAAGTACGCGTATTCTCTTGCGAAGTCGACAGACAAAGTTCGATCTACGAACACTTGTCTTGCGTATTTCGGAAATGTGAAGAACTGGCTGGTTGATAAGTATCATCAGCAAGGTGGCTTGGCAAAACCTCGCCTGCAGAACATTTTATCTGGCCTAGGAAAATACTGTAACAACCGGGAGGATGGTGGCTTCGAGAAGAAGGCACCCCCCATGTTCGAAACAGGACTTAGAGGCCATCGTTCGACTATTGTACACTTCTACGTCGACAGAAACTATGTACCTCGATGCTGCTCTGGTTGTCATGATGTGGTATTTATACGGTCGAAGTTCGGACGTTGAGCAACTTGAAAAACAGCAATTTTCAATCCTACCCGGTAAGCTAACAATCTTTTGATTTTGAGTTTGCGATCTAATTGTTAGCATCTGTGTAGGCGGAGTTCTTTCCTTCGTTTTAAGAGAGTTAAAACTGCACTACTCCAAAGCATCTCGTTGTTCAAGGACCCGACAAGTTTTCTCACGTGTCCTTTATTTACTCTCGCAGTCGCGCTGTCGATGCAGGCGTCCCCTTGCAAACGAATTTTTCCCTAATTCAAACGTACAAAGCGAACTACTGCAGCTGTGGAAGACATAGAAGAACTTACGCTTGTTTAGCTTCTGGTAACGACGACTCCTCTCTCAATGGCGCTCAGCAAACATCCTCGAAGAATTCAATGCCGCGCACCCAAGCCTACGTGAGCCGATTGTTAATCAGCGTCAAAGCAATTGCAGGCACACAAAATGCCCGAGTTACCCCTGGACTTTCGTCGCATTCATTCCGTTGGGGAGGAGCTATGTGTGCAAATGATGGATTACTGGCCGAAAACTGGATAATAGAGCGTGGTGGATGGCAACTCGATCGTGTATATAAAGCTTTCGGGTACACGCTGGGCACGACCCAGGTTGACCAGCAAGTCTCACGAGTCCTGAGCGGATGGAAGCCAAGGGAAGGAGCTCGAATTCCTACGCTGTGCTCTCTCGACCAACCCGTCCTTGCCCGTGTTCGAACGTTGTAGGCGGTCCTTTTCAGCAGCACCGTTGCGTTTGTTGATACAGCACTCAACATCGACAGCGACGTTGCTGGTGTCCTGGTTGCCGTGCTGCTAATGTACTATCCGGATATGCTGCTACTCTCCGACAGCAGCGCGTTCACCACGAAATTTCGGGAAGCCGTGGCTGCAAAGGCCATTGGCGAAGCTGAAGTGTTTGTTTGGAGTGCAACAATTCGCCGCTCGTTTGATCCTCCAGCCTCACAAAGCACCACCAATGCCAGCAACGACCAGTTGACCACGATGGTAGATCTCCTAGAGGAACAGTCCGAGCCGACTAAGGTCCTGAGACATCTCTGTACGAGTTTAGACACATCGCAGACTATATGATGTTGTTTCTACCTTCCGGCTTCGCGTTGGACGCTACATCAAGCGCGTTCAAAAGTGAGGCGCTGAATCTTGGGACTAGAGCTCAGGACAATGCTTTCACCTTCTTGAAGGTGCACGGTTCTTCGACTGTCGCGGCTGGTACTGTGCTGAAGGCGCTGCGCAAACTCCACAAAGCTGGCAAGCTGGAAGGATATATCACCGAGTTCCATGAACGCGTCGACAGTGGCAATATAACCGATCCAACGCCGCCTGCAGCGCTTCCGAGCTTCGTCAGGCTTAAACCGTAAACCTTTTTAGCAATCTGTATTTAATACACACGCGAATCACACATAGTTAATCAAAGACGATGACCGGGTTCGAACCGGCCCACTGCTCCTTCGTCCTGAAGGATCGTCACAGTGCGAGAACAACCAACCAATGCCCTCACCACTCACCCACAACCTCTTGCCTCCCTCATTGCCTCACCTCATCGCCACTGTGTGTCACCGTACCTGCTGTGTTGAGCACGCTATTGCCTGAGGCAGCATAACCCCCGCCCTTTCGGGTCGTTTTACATCACGGAAGCTTTCAGGAGAAGACGCGAGGGCGGGAACAGGACGTCAGTGGTCTTGGTCGGCTATACGCGCTAGTCGGGATCGGCCGGAGGTCTTGGGGCTCCTGTAGCCGCGGCGCTCCGGGGCCACCTCCGCCGTATCCGAGCTGGGGCTGCCTTTTGAGAAATTGTACGTCACTCACAGGGCCGTGATTTCCCAATAGTAAAGTTAGTATTCCCGTGCCCGCGGGATGGCCCGGGGGTTATGTGGCGTACACGACAGATTACCGGTATCGGTTGGACTGGGGTCAGACAGGTTGGAGTTTTCGCGGTACGACTGAATATTTTATAGGTGGGCTTTAGTTGGCCTGCAATACAAACTACAACACACCTATAGTTACTCCTATATAAAGATGCAAGAGCCACGATTGGTTGGAACTGAGCACGTAGGCGACGTGCCAGCTGTGTGTGCCACATTACGTGCGTGCACCACACTCAGGTATGTAACGCACACCAGTTTGTGTGACCCGTTACAACATGTCTCTTGACGTTTCTAAAAATTACACTTATAGCATCATGTTACCACCAAACCTTCAAAAGTATCAGATCGAAACCATATTATTCCAAGAGTCCAGCTGAAAATACAAAAATAACTAGATCAAACCGTTTACTTGTGGGCGGAATTTACCGGACGATTATCGAGTATTACCGGACGGGGTTACATTGAGGGGGTTCGTATAAGATATTAGAGGGGTTACATGACATGCATCGCCGTTCACGGTCAGAGGTGATTTCAAACGGACTCACCACTGGTGATTGCAAACGTACTGCTGCGCTCCTATTGCTGCTGGCCGGCTATCCTCACCTTCTTACGCATGACTGAAGTTACAGTTTGCCAACTCAAAGCGTCGTTTACGTGCGTTAGGAGTCAAGTCAGGAATCGCCAACACATCTTCGTATCTTCGCATCTCCGGAAAGTATTGACGGCATCTTCGGTGGTACGTGCGTTGATGTCGATTCCTAGTATTTCTGCTCGCTGCTCTACCAGTCCCACCAAGAATGCAGCGGGGCTGCCGTAGCTCTTTGCTTAGAGGAAGCGTTAAGGTCCACGACCTTCGTTCTTATACCAAGAACAGGTGCGAGCCAAGGGTAATCCGCACCCAGCTCCTAGAGTCTTATAGGAACCTTAAGCAACGTATATAAACTCTACTGTGTGTTTTCCAAACTGAATGTATTAGTCTTAAGGGCGGCAGGGCCGCCCTGGTGCGAATGTCCTACCCTAACTATCGACCATACTAATACCTAATCAAATGCATACTTGTGGCTCTGAAGCCACGTACTGACTCTTGTTATCTATCGAGTACTGAGAACTCCTTTCTGCTATCATGTGGTCACACCACTTAGTGTGACACACACCAATGTAGCCAGGTTACGTGTAACCCCGTGTAACCCCGTTACACTCTCCCCCATCAAGATTCCGGATACGGCGAGTCGTATCCGGAAAATGTGTTTTCTTTCAAACACAAACGGCCCGAGGCCATGGCGGAGGCGCTTACGCGCAGGGCGCTTCGCCTCACGCGTGCTACACGCATCGGCAAACGTTGCCACTTCGCACCAACATGGTGCACATGCTTACCAAGCACATGACGCCGCTCATGTTGCGCCAGGGGCGCGATTCGAGCTTGTGGAGGGGCTCCAGACAGATCCATGATCTAAGAGCCGCCCTTCCAGCGTCAATAACGGTCGGTATCGAAGCGCATAACCCCAAAGGGGTGGCGCACAAGCTATTGGAGCTGGCGCATACCGCGCATGCACTGACAGTGCAATCTAGGTGTGTGCCAAGCGGCATTGTGAGTCTCAGACTCGTCGTGGCAAACGCCACACGTGGTGTGACCACGGAGACGGTCTCCAATGCAGCGGGGCTGCCAGACGCCGCGCGTCAGCTTCGGAAGCCGCTGACACAGCGCGTGACTCAGCGGAAGAGTATTCCGGGCCGCCCTTGGCGTCGATGCTTCATCTTGTCGGCGACAATCCACGCAGTGGTGTGGGACTCAGTGCTCTAAGAGCGCAGTGGCTAACGCCACATTGGTCCAGGAGACTCAGTGCTCTAAGAGCGCAATGGCTAACGCCGCATTAGTCCCCACAACAAAGGGGTGGACGAAGTCCAGCAACAGTTGTTGTTCTTGCTGCATGGGGTGAGACTCGAACCCACAACCATCAGCGCGTGGTCCACGAGCACCTACCACTCGGTCAAGCCGTGATATAAAGAGCACCAAGGACCAGGTCCTAGTGCCGCACATCAGTCTGCGGCTGTGGGGCTTGAACCCTCAATCACTTGCCTGGGTTCGTCGAGCACTAACCATCCGGCTAATAAGCCCACGATATCGATGATACTCATCATCATCATCACCTTTGTGATTAAGTTGCCTCGAGGTAACCACCCAAGACGGGCGTCTTGTTTCCTTCGCTTCATTGAAGCCACAGCGAAACGCTTTAGCATAAGCTTGAGCATCTCGCTCGCTCTAACTGCATGAACAGCAGTAGCACTCCGTGCTTGCTGTCACAGCAGTCTAAGGCCAGAGACTGAGCTCGGTCACTGACCCTTTAGCTCCTCCACTTAGTGGGAAGCACGGTTCAGCCGCGAACGCGGCAGGAGGCGTTGCAGACGCTGCTGATCTAGTTGATCAAAAGCGTCAACGACGTCTGGGCAATCTTGCCGAAGGGGTACCTCGAACTCCCACGAGTTCTGCGAGTGAGGATATCCTCGCCACTTCACCAGATACTGGTACTGACCCTTACGGCGGCGTCGTGCCAGTAGCCGTTCCACATGGTAGTGGAGTTCGCCTTGCTCATCGAGCAGCGCCGGAGGCGGGCGATCTGTGCCTGGGCTCTCTGCGGGCACCGAAGGGCTGTCGTCGTGACGACTCTGAGTTCCACTCGAACTGCCACTGCCTTGGCGTTGTTGCACCTTGGTGCCAGCTCGTCAGAGCCCACATACTCGGGTCGTGGTAACGCTTGAGCAAGCCCACGTAGAACACGGGATGTGTACGCATCTTCTTTGGAAGGTTGAGCGTGTACGCTAGGCCCTTCTTGGCCACGACCTTGAATGGTCCGATGAAACGAGGACGCAGCTTCGTCTTGAAGACAGCAGATACTGCATGTGTTGGCAAGTTCTTTGCGTTTAATAAAACCAGGTCCCCGACCTCAAAGCTTTCAACATTGCCTCTGCCTCGTGCATCAGCTTGTTCCTTTTGCTTATCCTGGCTTTCAGCCATTGCATCACGCACGTGTCAAAGGACACTAAGACGCGTTGACAGAAACTCGTCAAGCTGTTTACGAACAGCAGTAGGGCTGACATCAGCAAGCCGTTCGGCTAATCCTCCCCCACTAAGCCCTGAACCACGGAGTGGTGGCGTCAACGGGACGCGTGGGTGTGCCAGCCCGTTCACGTAAAACGGAGTGTAGCCGGTGGAGGCATGCACAGCATTATTCAATGCAAACTCAAGGAGTGGAGGCACGGCGCTCCAACGCTTTGGCGTTTCAGCACAGATGCTACGGAGGATGTCCTCCACAACGCGATTCGCGCGTTCGGTTTGACCATCGGTCTGCGGATGGTCCGCTGTGGACATGTCCAGCTTGGTACCAAGCAGTTTAAAGACGGCAGTCCAAAACTTCCCTGTGAAGCGGGGGTCTCGGTCCGAGACAATCGACTCGGGGAGTCCGTGTTGGCGGAACACACGATCCATAAACAGCGTAGCTGTACCGACACCGTCGATAGTATCCGGCACTGCCGCAAGATGTACCATCTTACTGAGACGGTCAACAAAGACCACGATGCCCGTGTTTCCTGCCGAGTCCTTCGGCAGGCCAAACACAAAGTCCAAACTCATGGACTGCCAACATCCCGTGGGGACTGGCAAGCTCGCCAAAGGCGCTGCCGCATGCGGTGAGGGTTTCACCCGTTGACACATCTCGCACGTGCGCACATAAGTGCTTGCCCACTTATACAGCTTGGGCCACCAGTAGTGGTTGCTCACAGAGCTGTAGGTCTTCTCACGACCGAGATGACCGCCAAGCGGTGTATCATGTGCCTCGTAGAGGATACGATACTTCAGGTCCTCGTCATGAGGGACGACCACCCGTGGGGTGTCCGACGAGTCGGTGCTGTAGTACAGCATACCATCATCGATGGAGTATCGGTGTATCCGTGCGCGCAACCGCGCCGACAACTTCTTGTCCGAGACTTTAAACTCCTCGCTCCCTAGAGCCCGTAGCAGCTCTACACACATGTCATCCTGCGCATACGCAGCGCGGATCAGGTCCGTCACAGACGAAGTCACCATCGTGACATGAGCAAGCTCATAGTCTGGTCTGCGCGATAGCGCATCAGCCAAAGCGTTCTGCTTTCCTGGCTTATACTTCACCTCGAAGTTATATTCTGCAAAGAATGAGAGCCACCGGGCCATCCTCTGCGAGAGGTGAGGCGACTGAGTCGCAGTGCGTAGAGACGCATGATCCGTATAGATCACAAACGGCTTGGAGCCGAGCAGGTGAACCCTGAATTTGACGAGAGCATACTTCATTGCAAGTAGCTCTTTGTCATGAACTGGATAGTTCTTCTCTGCAGCTTTCAGCTGGCGAGACTCAAAAGCGATCACTCGATCTCGCCCCTCGGCGTCTGCTTGTAGCAGTGCACTGCCAATGGCAAAGTCTGAGGTGTCACAGACGACGCTGAACGGACGCTCAGGGTCTGGCAACGCCAGTATGGGGGCATGTAGGAGGCTCTCTTTGACTTCGTCAAACGCCTCCTGATGCTCGGTGTTCCAACACCAGTCCGCATCCTTCTTAAGGAGATTGGACAATGGCCTAGCCATCTCCGCGTAGTTTGCGCTATAGTTGTGCAAGTAATTGGCGAGGCCAAGCCACTTGCGTAAGTCCTTTTGGTTCTTTGGAACCGGCCAGTCAACAATGGCCTTGACCTTAGCGGGATCCGCACGAAGGCCACGCTTCCCAATGAAGCACCCTAGGAAGGGAATCTCTTCGGCACCGAAGATACACTTGTCCGCGTTGGCGTACAACTTGTTAGTGCGCATGCACTCGAGCACCGCTCGCAAATGGACAATGTGGTTCTCCACGTCCGTCTTACCGTGCTCCACACGACTGTGGATGAAGATATCATCAAAGTATGTCTGTGCATACGCCCGATGGGGCCTGAACAACTGCGTCACAAGACGATTGAACGTTGCAGGCGCGTTCGAGAGCCCTTGGGGCATCACCAGCCACTCCCAGAGCATGCCGCTCGGAGTGCTGACCGCTGTCAGCGGGATATCGCTTGCTCGCATGAGCAACTGGTAGTAACCATCGACTAAGTCGAGCGCACTGTACATCGTACACCCAACCATGTTGTTCTGCAACACATCCTTCCTAGGAATAGGCGTCTGCGCCGGAATGGTGGCAGCGTTGGGCTTGTTGAAAGCATGAACGATACGCCACTTGCCATTAGGCTTTCTGACACAGAATGTCAGTGTGGAATGCGGAGACTTGCTCTCGCGAACCATTCCCGCCTCGTGCTTCGCACGGAAGAACGCGTCAATGACGTCACACTGCTCCTTTGCCAAAGGCCACTGCCTAGTGACGCAGTATTTGGTTCCGGGAACCAGGTCAATCTCATGACGCACGCCTCGATCAGGAGGTAAGCCTGAAGGCGGGTCTTTCGAGACCACATCTTGGTATTCCTTTACCAAAGGATAGAACGGATCCGAGGGATCTTGCAGGATCGCTGATCCACTCCGCGCATTGAGCGCCTTCTTGGTGTCCTCCAAGACAGCTTCATCAAGAAGCGACGAGGAGTTAATCTCCTCTTCTGGTCGAATAATGACCACCTCGGCGAGGTCCCCTGCCCGCAGGCCATCGCCAAACTCGGCGAGGGACATCTCGTCCAGCTCCAACAGAGCACTTAAGTAGGGAATGGAGTCGAGGCTGATGTCGCCCTCTACCTCCCCCGTCACTCCATCCACAAGAGTGTATAGCTGTTCGCTATCGTCCGCCACAGACACTCCTTGTGCGAAGGATGACGCTTGGCGTCTAGCCGCTTGAACTCTGCGGCGTTGCCTCCTCTTCATAGAGGTAGTGCGTCTCGAAGAGACAATCGCACAAGGGCGTCATCAGGCGTGTCCACCTCGTCTTGCTCTGACAGAGCCCCGATGTCTGCATCGACATCCGATGATGTACTGCTATACCCGCAGTCTTCATCCAGTGATTGATGTGCCACTCCACACGCATTAGGGCCGCGCCCAGAATGCCTCGGTTGAGAACCGACTACGCCGTTATCGGCACACAGCAGTACATCGTCGTTCCGACGGACACCGCTCAGCGGGTTACGCGCCGCTCCGCGCGCATCAGGAGGGCCGTGCCCCGGATGCCTCGACGTACCGTCGACCATGCTAACAGCATGCAGCGATGACTCATCGCTCAGTGGGTTACGTGCCACTCCACGTTCAGCCCGTGAGCATTGCTCGGGACTCGTGTCCATTACACCATCGGTGTCCACTAACTCGGACATGCCGATGTCCAGCACATTGACCGACTCGGTCCAGTGCTCGCGCCAATAGCGCTTCTGCTTCTTAGCGGAGGTGGGTTCATGACTCGCCAAAGCTCCGCTAGGAGAAGAGCGCGTTGCGCCTAAGGTCTTCGACCTCCAATCGATCCATGGTTCGTGGCGTTCGAGCCACGCCATGCCAAGGATGAGGTCGTACCTCGAATCCAGGTCCAAGACCAAACAGCGTTCCACGCTATCGAAGTCCAGGAACTTCACGCCCAGGTCCACAGGGACCTTGGGCACCGTGACACGGGTCCCCGTCGCTAAGCGAACAGTGACGATGTCACGCCCACGCGCTTCCAGCGCCTCAGCATATTGCTGACTTCCATCCATCGTGGAGCGTCGATCATAATTGCCCGACGCCCCCGAATCGATGAGTATCGTCCACGGCTTATCAAAGCCCTTCACGGTCGCAACAACGACCAGCAAGCCCGGCTTGCATACACGTTCCGTGTTAAAGAGCACGGAGCTCTTCGGGGCGAAGCCCTGCTGACCTCTACCTCCTTCCTGAGGCTCAACAGAACTTAGTTCTTCCCCAGTAGGCCGCCCCGCGCCTACTGGGACTTGGCGTTTTCCCGCCCCGATCCACTTGCGTGGTTGGGAGCAGGTTTTCGGCTTGACGAAGCCTGACGCCCACGGCGTAGCGGGCACCCCGCACGTAAGTGACTTGTGTCACCACAGGTGAAGCATCGGCGGATGCCCCTGTGCTGCTCAGCAGCTTGGGGGTCGGCCTCCTCATCCTCAGCATAGCTGAGATCCACAGGCTCCGGCCCGCTCGACGAGGTGTTGTGGTGTGGGTACCACCCAAGTCTAGCAGACTTAAAGTTGAACTCGGCATTCAATGCCACCTGCACAGCCTCTTCAAACGAGGTGGGGTGCACCCGGAAGACTTCCGTCCTGGCGACGCCAGTGCGGAGTCCCTCCATGAAAATGGTCACCGTGACCGCCTCGGGAAGAGGATCCGCGGCCATGCCAACGATTAGAGTTCGCAACTCCTGGACAAAGTCCATTAACTCCTTCTTCCCTTGTCGGGTAGCAAGGAAGCGTGAGCGCACGCGGTAAGCCTGGTTAGTCGGCGAGAAGACTTGCATAAGCTGTCGCTTCAAGTCATCCCACGCCGGGAAGGCTGCGTCCACGGACGTACTGCACGTTAGTGCCCACTCCCCAACTCGCCCAGCGAGCTTGGAGACCGCGAAGCCCACGCGTTGTTGCTCCGTCCTGAGCATGGCCGCACTCATGGCCATCTCGATCTCTCTGATCCCGCCCTGGTGCGAATGTCCTATCCTAACTATCGACCATATTATTACCTAACCAAATGCACACTTGTGGCTCTGAAGCCACGTACTGAGTCTTGTTATACTGAGAACTACTTTCTGTTATCATGTGGTCACACTACTTAGTGTGACACACACCAATGTAGCCAGGTTACGTGTAACCCCGTTACAAAGAATTTGAGGTCTGATTGTCGCTTTTTCTGTTTAGAGTCCCTGAGACCGACGCTTTTCAGCCTGCGGAACGGTGGTAGAGATTTTGAGGGATCAACAACACACCAAAGCACCCATGCTTGCTCAGCCGTGCCTTCAGGTAGCGTGATACCCTCCGGAAAAGCATGAACTCCTCACCCCAAGTGTAAACTGCGAAGTTGTTGCTGGATGGGCTGGTGATTGCCTCCGTGGCCGCGCAAGATTGACCATTCTCGCCCAGTTCCGATTGACTAAGCAGATAACCTTTTTTAGGCAATCAAGCAATGTAGTTGCAATCTGAGCGCTGTCTGGCGTCAAAGTGAAGCGGAGGGTTGTCTGGGGCGGACGAAAGCGCGGCGAGGATCGACTCTTTACTTGCACTACCACCACTGTCAACTTGTAGAGTGTCGCGAAAATTGGTCGGAATCAGAGACGCTTTGTGATGCAGCATCCAAGCCAGCATTCGGACAGTAGAGTTCAGGTAGCTGGCGCGCGACTAGGTTGCTATTGGGCTGGCCCTTGTGAGGGCAACTTCTTCGTCTAAGTCGACAAGGTTGGCTTCGACGTTGGAAGTCATCGTGTTTCGTTTCTCCGCGCCCGAGGACTGCAGCTAGACCGAGGTGAGAACGGAAGGAGGATCTATTCCGTTGCGAATTCCGAACTGACTGCTAAACTATGGCTCTACTGCTAGCCTAAAGATCTTCGATACTGCAAATTCATGATAAATCAGGATGATACCGGTCTGCAACCAGTTCAACCCACAACACTGCCCCCAATGAACGAGTGGTCGCCGTGACCAAACGATGAAGCGTCGCGCTCATCGTTTGGTCACGGCGACACTTGTCCTGCAGTGTTGTTGCATTGAACGAGCTGGGTCGATGAGCTGCTCTACGTGAGCGTCGCGCTTCATCGTTTGGTCACGGCGACCACTTGTCCTGCAGTGTTGTGGGTTGAACCGGTTGCAGACCGGTATCATCCTGATTTATCATGAATTTTGCAGTATCGAAGATCTTTAGGTTAGCAGTAGAGCCATAGTTTAGCTGTCAGTTCGGAATTCGCCACGGATAGATCCTCCTTCCGTTCTCACCTCGGTCTAGCTGCTGTCCTCGGGCGCGGAGAAACAACAAAGATATCTGCTGCGGTGGCTTTCTCCTCTTACGTTTACCATACTCTTCCTTCATTATGGTGTCAGCGTTCTTGAGGATGTCGGACATTGTATTGCGGGCAGGAGCGTTGGACAAGTTGAATGACTCCTGTGTCCACCCCGCAAACTGCACCTGGGTCATTCCAGGGCCCGCTGCATTCTTCTGGATAAGGGAGCGCTTGTTGTCGATGGTCCCCTCCACCAAAGACAATTTGACTTCAAATTTGGCGCGCGCGCGAAAAGACCCTGGTCAAAACGATATCTACTTGATCAGAATATACGATATTTTCGAAAAATAATCTTGAATTGATTCATTTCCAAGGGATATGCATTTTCCGCGTGTCGGAAATTCTGTACCATAAATTTTGTCCTAGGAGAAAAAAGTGGTACACTTTATGAAATCAAGGTTAAATGGTCTCCGTTTGTCCGAAAAGGCCGACGGGGGTTAATCGTTATCGCAAAAAAAATGGTGGATGGTCGACTCAAAACTTCGATATTTCCAGGAGGAGGTTGGTAGTAGGAAGTACTTGCAAACTGCGTTCTTTAGACTCCATCTCAAAATGAAAAGATGAAAGACCCTCCAAACGAGGTAGGATACGCACTTGATCAAGCAAGTGTTACCCAAATCAATGAAATAGTCGCTCAACGCGTTACGCTAACGGGAATTTATACAAATTGTCAGACCAAGTGGTGCTGGATTCCATGCAACCCAGAGGGTGATATCGAAGAGGGCCGTTGGGTTCGCTCCAAGAATCGTGGAGAGGGATCTTTCAGCTCTCACTCGGTGGCAACAACTACCGAACTTCTGGCGTTGCGGTGGTTTCCCTTTAAAAGAATAAGGCTGCCGCCATCCCCACAGGGAAGATAACTATAATGCATGGGGCGTTAGATGAGCTGGTGTTCTATGTGCGTGTTGACGTGTGCCGCAAACAAAGCACTGTTGTTTTCCTTTCTGTCAGATGAACAGTCCACAGCTCGCCTCACGCACAGCCTTCTGGTCCTTATGGACGTGCGATCGCGGAGGATACATCGATGCCGTGACGCGCGGCACGACTTTGGGCTTTGCTTTTGGTGTTGTCGTTGAAGTGTGCAGGAATGCACATGAAGAACCTTTACGCACATTGACTAAATGACTATTAATAAAGACTGAAGACGCCCTGCATTGCACGCTCCAGATCGCCGGGATTCTTCATCTTTTATCTTGCGATCAGCTGTAGTGAGTTTACTGTGCGGATTGGTCATGGATTCCTCGCAATCGACAGTGAGCTTGGGGTCCAAAAGAGAAACTTGCAAACTGCCAATGAAGATGCACAGGCTTGTCAAGGCGATGCCAAGTCAGATTTGCTCGTAATCGTCAATCACGCGTCGTTTGCTGCAAAAGCCGTGCTCTCCACCGACTATCTTGTCTTCGCCATGGCAACGTAATGCAGTCTTGGTCGTAATCGGCGACCATTTCACGCGAGAGCCTCACTTTCTGGCTACCATGTAGCATGGGTCATTCTGACTGGATTGTGGAGCTCTGAGATCAGCAGCTTGTTTGGCTGGCGCGGCGGATGTCCATCGTAACCCGGTCGTTCATTCCTGAATCTGCCACGCCCAGGTCAAGTCTCCAATAGCTTCAATCGCGACGATGGTGTTTCTCTCTCGAGCCGTCGCGCTTTTCACGGCAGCAGTGGCATCGTCCGGTGCTTTGGCCGGGTCCGTGACTCAGTCGCTGATTCAGTCCGAGTCGACCGACTCCGCCTCTCTACTGCAGGCGTTCGAAGACTGCATGGACAGCTCCGCCGCCAACAGTAGCAACAACGGCAACGACACTGTCACGGTGGACTCGAATTTTTTCGTGGCGGAGTCACCACTCTACGAGGACTACGCGACCGGCCCCAAGGCTCGTATCGACCGTAAACCTCTCGGTGTGTACTTTGCCACGTCTGAGGACGACGTTATCCGTGCCGTCACATGTTCCGTTAGCAATGGTCTCGCCCCTGTGCCCCGTAGTGGCGGCCATTCGTACGAAGTGCTGTCGTCTATGGATGGCTCGCTCGTCATCGACATGGCCGACATGGTGGACGTGAACCTCGTGTCTGAGAACAAGAAGGAGGGCTCTGCCTTGGCGACGGTGCAAGCTGGCGCTCGCCTTGCCTGGGTCTACACGGAGCTGGATCGTCTCGGAGGCTACAACTTCAACGCCGGCACTTGCCCTAGCGTGGGCATCGGTGGACACATTTCCGGCGGTGGATACGGCATGGTGAGCCGCCACTACGGCTTGGCTGCCGACCAGACAACCGAGATGCGTGTGGTGCTGTACAACGGAACGGTCGTCACTGCCTCGCCAACGGAGAACTCGGACTTGTATTGGGCCCAGCGTGGCGGTGGTGCTGGTTCCTTTGGCATTGTCACGCTCTTTACCATCAAGGTGTACACGATGCCCGTGGTGTCGGTGTTCAGCATGCAGTTCAACGCCTCGGTTCGTGCGCAGGTATTGCGCTCGTGGATGGACTACTTCCCCACTGCAGACTCGAAGATCACCACGCAGCTCGTGGTGGACGGAGGAGGCGCCCGCATCACGGGCCAGTACCTCGGCGACAAAAAGGAGCTGGACTTGCTGCTCAACGCCTCGGGACTGTTGAGCCACGGCGGTGTCAAGTCGCAGGACCGTCGCGACAACTGCTCACAGCTCGCTACCAAGGCGTACGTGTGGAAGGGCACGTGCGACGACCTGAGCTCGCTCAACGTCTCACGTCACCTGGGAACGGCCGACAAGGACTACAGCAAGATCAAGGGCGGCTACTCCAACTCGGTGCTGGACGATGAAGGCGTGCAGACCGTGCTGGAGTGGGCCGACAGCCTGCCCAACACCACGTGGGCCTACATCCAGTTCGAGGCGTACGGCGGAGTCTTCGCCTCGCAGAAGAACGACATGACCCCGTGGGCACACCGCGACGCCGTGTGGTCTGTGCAAATTGGTGTGGGCGCCAACAAGGGCGAGTCCGAGGATTCTTCGTCCTACGAGTGGATCCGCGGCATCTCCGACGCTCTGGAGACGTATTTCGACGGTGGCAACTACCAGAATTACTGCGATTTGGACCTGGGCGACGACTTCGGCCAGCGCTACTGGGGCGCCGACAACTTCGCACGCCTGCGCCAGATCAAGGCCCAGTACGACCCACTGGACGTGTTCCACAGCGCCCAGTCCATCCCGCTGCCCTAGAGTGAGTAAGACAAGCTAAGCTGAATTGCAACTCGAAGTTGCCTTTTTTAGTTCATGGCTGCATTCATGTAGTTAAAAAGGGAATGTAGTCTCACAGTTTTTAAAAACCTGAAAATGAGTACTTTTTAATCTGATATGGAAGGGTATTTGAAGCTAACGACACCTCACCATGTATGGCTACATTCGAAAAACTAGTCCAGTTTCAAACTGTCACAATCGATCTAACGACACACCCGACAACCGCTAATGGAGCCGCTGGAGCCTTCGTCCACTGCGTCCGACGCCGTAGAAGTCCCCACTGCTCCGGAATCTCCAGCCGTGGACGTGTGGCAACTCAAGCGCGACAGTTGCGCGGCTGTGCGCGCCTTCGAGGCCCAACGCAGCGCTCAAATCGACCGCTCTCAAGCCCGAGACCGCTCCTATTGGCGGCAGTTCCAGGAAGAGATCCGACGCGGTGGCGACGAGAACACGCGACTCTTGCGCTTCTTCGCGCTGCGTCTGCAGGCCGATCTAGCGTACGCAGAGGCGCTGAGACAGACGCGCGCGGCGCTGGACGCTCCAACGGCGTCGACGGCCGCGGACGGCGCAGGAACGACCGGAAACGACCAGCTGAACGTGCAGTCGTCCGTATCCAAGGCGCTGCATGCGGTGGGGGAGGTCCAGCAACAGCTGGCGGAGAAATTAGTGCAACTCACGACGGTTGTGAAGCGCGAGGTGACGGCCAAACCGCTGGAGGAGATGGCGGCCACGTACAAGGAGAGAGTGGCGAGTATGCTCGCAGAGGGAGACAAACTGGATGCAATGCTGTTCCAGTCGCAGAAGAACGTGTTGACAGCATTTGGGAAGTACGACGAGTTGTTTAAGCAGATGGAGAGTGAAGAGGAGACCGCGGTGGATGCGAGAAGACAGGATCTGTGGCTCGCGGAGATGAACTACTGTATCAATGTACAGAAGCTGCAGCAGAGTCGGGTGGAGTATGTGACGGGCATGTCGGCGCTTTTTCAGCAGTATAAGACGATGGAGGTGTGGAGAGCGTCGGTGATTCAAACAGCGCTTGACACGTATATTCGCAAGCAGAAGATCACGTATGGCGAGATGGCCGGCGCTATGACAGAACCGTTAGCCGCGGCACAGGTACGGTACAGAATAGCTGGTGCGTTGCTATTACTCGTCATCTGATTATTTCTTGCGACTGCAGCGAGTTGACCCTGAACGAGATCTACTACAGAGCGTGCGAAGGATACCGAAGAATGTACGTGTATTGTTTATTCTAGAGTTGCTTGCGTGCGATATACTAATCGGGATTTTTGCTGTTCGTGCAGTATACTGCTGCTGCGTTATCAGCGTCTGAAGACACAGATGCCAAACTATTTTCCACTCTGCGGTCTCCCATCGCAAGTCCGCTTCTAGTGCGCTGCGGATTTCTGAAGAACCAAGTGAGCGGCTCGTTGTTTTCGTCGTGGAAGGATGTGCTGTGTGCGATCACGCAGGACGGGTGTCTGCATCTGCTGGACCTGAAGGAGAACACGACGCGGTCCGTAACAGAGTCGACCGAAGCCATGCTGGCAGCCATCGCCACAAATGACCAGACAACAGATGTGACAAGTCAGTCAGTGTGTCTGGCGAACTGCCGCATCGAGATCCTGGGCAAGAGCGCGACGCCCAGCTTCGAGATCCGAGAAGTGAGCCCTCCGTCCGGATTGCTCAGCAGTATGTTGCGCATGGAGATTTCTCGCACGCTGACGTTCCAGTGTCCAAACCAGAGCGACCTCATCGACTGGGTGGTGGCAGCCAAGCAGTTCATCTCAGCCGGGTCGTCCATGGTGAATAGGTAAGTTAGGCAAAAGCTGACTCAGAAGCACTTCAACAACACGATAGAGAGAGTCTCCTTATCCTGATGCAGCATACCTTTCATCTAGCATACATATGCTCTACCACAGGCTACCCAGCTCCCGACCACAATTTACTGGCGACCGCACATCAATCGCCAAGAATCGACTATGGGCCTCCTGGACGGACTGATCACGGGCTTCGCGCGCAAGAGCAAGTTCGGCCGCTCGCACTCGCTGCGCCCGCTCACGAGCAAGCGCGCCAACCGCCGCTTCTACAAGGGCAACGGCTGCCGCAACGAGGGCACGCACGCCAAGCGCGGCCGCTACGTGGTGGACCAGGATAAGCTGCTGCAGCTCGAGGTGCCGGACCTGACGGACTTTAAGGTGAGTTCTTATTCGTCTTATCCTGTCCCTTATCCTGTCTTCTAATGCAGTACACTCTTATACTGTCCCAGCTTAAGCCGTACGTGTCGACGCTGACGCCCAACCGCCGCCCGCAGTAGAGACGTCAGGAACGGAGCAGCTACTTCTTTTACTTGTAAGGCAATGAGATGATGGGGTTAGAGAGAACGAGACGCTGGAGAATTGCTATTTGGTATCTAGGAAAAGCATGCAGCAAGGAGAAGAACTGGGAGTCTGGTGCAGACCTACGAGATGGTGCAGCCACAGGTCTGGCCCTTACGCAACTGCTGACACTCCTCGCTCAGCAGGTTCAGCTCCATCTCCTGACGCTCCTTCTCCTGCACCACGCGCTCATACTCGGCCTTCATGCGTGCCAGCTCACCGTTGACCTCTTCGCGCCGCTTGGTCTCGCTCGAAAGCTTCAGGTCGGCGGACTCGCGCTCAATTTCCACGTGCTGTTTCGTGGCGGACTCGTCCTGCAGCAAACTCTCGAGGTTGGCGATGCGCTCGCGCTGGGCCTCGGCTTCAGCCTCGAAGCGCGCTTTCTCGGACATGATCTGCGACGACTGCACCTGCATCTGCTCGATCTGCTCTTTGTAGATCTGTTCACGCCCACCGACGCTGCCGAGTTCCTCCTTGACCTTGGAGACGTCGCCCTGCAGTGTCCGGATCTTCTTCTCGTAGCCTTCCTCCTGACGGCTCAGCAGAATCCGCATCGCCTCGGCGTACTTGGCCTCGGAAAAGGTCAACAGGCACTCGAGCTTAGCACCACCGCGTGCCTTCTTCAAGTACGCGTCACGGAAAGCCTGCCACTCATGCGAGAACTGCTGCATGTCCGCAAAGCCACCAGAGTCATCGTCGCTGGCAGAGGCCAGCTTGGGCTGAATCTGCTCGGCGTACAGGACCTGCAGCAGGCGCTCGCACATTTCTTGCTCTGTGCCGCATTGTTGCGAGCACAAACAGCCTTGTCGTCATCCATACGCTTCCGTAGGTCAGCCTCCAGTTTCGCTGCGCTATCACCAATGGCAGCAGCACGGTACAGCGCCACAGCCTGCTCCTCGGCATCCTTAATCGCCTCAACAAGGTCCTCGTCGTCCATCGGCAGATCAAGTGCGCTCAGGCTTTTCTTGAACGCTTCGGCAGCGGTGGTCATCGCCTTCCGGCACTCACTGGCAGTCACACCCTCCCACGCAGACGTGATAACAGGCACACCACCGCTGTTGATGGCAGCCACGTATGCTTGCAGCAATCCGGCAAACATTCTTCCGTTGAGTGGTTTGCCCTGCAACATCTTAGGCTGCAGACTGTCGCCGTACACGATCTGTTTGACGTAACTGAGCTGCTCCTGGAACTCGGGACGCAGCTCTTCAATCGGCATTTCGTCCACCTGTTGCAGCTTGGTCTCGTCGTGCACGGGACGCACGAGCGTGACGCAGTCGCGATCACGGAAGAAGTCCTTCATCATGGCTCGGATGCGGTTGCGTTCCATGTTCGCCGGCGTGCGTGGCTGGTCCGCGAGTGCTCTCTCCAGGTAGTCTCCGCTGGAAATGGGGTCTCCATCCTCGTCCACGAGCTCGAGCGTGAAGTCTCTCACGACCCACAGAAAAGACGGGAAGAAGCTATGGAACTGCATGACGTCTTCGTCCTCGCTGCCTCCTTCTCCCGCCGACGCGCTGACCTTGATATGTTTGGCCAGATTGGCGATGAAGCTCAAGCCTCCAATAGCCTTCTCGTCCACACTTCCCTGGCTGTTGTAGATGAGTTTGGAGCACAGCAGCGTGGCCAGAGAGAAGATGCGCGCGTCGTACTGCTGCGACGCCTCCAGGCCGCCCATGCCCTCCGTGTCCAGCATCAACACCCAGACGTCCTCTCCATTGGCCATCGTGTGCTTCTGCGGCTGACCCCAGAGCCAAATGCCGCGCGTGCAGCGCTCAATTGTGGGGCCCACACGAAAGCCGCTCTGACGGTCCAGCAGCCAGTTGAGCATGGAGCTCTTGCCCGTCCGGTAGAGTCCCGCCATGGCCACGACGGCGACGTGGCCATCGATGCGGCGCAGCAGCTCCACGGCCTCGTCGTTCACCTTGAGCTGGTCTTCGTCCTCGCTGAACGTGATGAGCGGCACGGGCTGCTCCGGGAACTCCTGCATGGTCGACATGGCTACACTTTCAAATAAGACGGAGGGATGCGAAATGGGATAATATCAGGCGGGCTAAATGTGCATGTACCCCATACCTCAGTATATTCATACCCTGGTTACTATTCACCACAAAAGTGAGCACCATGTCCAAGCAGAGCCACAGCTGCTACATCCATTAACGAGCCTGCTGGAGACCGTCGAGATGCTCTTGATACGGCGCTTGGGAGCGCGCTGCGGGGCTCGTGGCGTCTCCAGTGCGTCACGGGTGTCGTCTTCATCTGGAACTTGTCTGCTTTCTGTCCATGAACAGCTTCGAGGCCTCGCGACAGCGTCTCCGAAGACGCTGCAAGGTCTCAATGTGGACAAATTGGATCTGCCGCCGCTACCAACCGCCGACGAGGTGGACGCTACTATTGCAGCTGCAGAAGCCCAAGCGCAGAGCCGACAGATGGCTAAAAGGGTCCAACACATGCCCATCCGCGCTGTCCACATCGCTCGGAAGATGGACATCGCCAACCTCTTCCAGAAGCTCTACACGGACAGATTCAAGGTCACTCACTACCTGCATAAGGACTCCATTGTGCTGAGACTCAGTGGCAGTAAGAATAACGCCCACGCAGGACTTGTAACGGGCGTAGCACCACCGACAGTGCAGCCCTCGAGTCAGACAACCAACGCAGACACCACGAAGCTCAATGTGGGAGCTGGAGGCAAGACGGTCACTTCACGACGTGCGACGGACAAGTGGGTGGTGTATTTCGACTATGGAGCGGTGGTCTTCTTCAATTGCGATCAGGTATTGGTGAGTACGTTGATCAAGCACGCTACACGCTTCTGTAGTGACGTGTTTGAGATGCGTGGACACGAAGAAGAGATGTTGCTCGTTGGTGACCCTGCTCAGCAAAAGTGGAGTACGCTGGTCGAGAATAACGTGTTGGTACGCGAGATCGATCATATCAATGTGCACGTGATCGCCGGCGTGCTCTCGCAGACTGTGGCTCTCGAGTTTTACGAGCGCCAGTGCGAGACCATTTTGAGTGAGTTCGAGAGGCTCAATACGGACGTGGAGAAGAAGGGCCCCCGAGGTGCGCTCTTTGGGCGTGAAAATGAACAGACGAAGAGATTGTTCAAGATCGTGGCGTCCAATAACACGCTGCTTATCGACCTGGTGAGCAAGCTGCGTGTGATCGACCGAAAGAGGCCCGGAGACCCAGCCTGGAGTCAGACAAGATACCACAACATGTGGGAGTCGCTGCTTGAAGAGTTTGAGCTTAACGAGCGCTTTCAGAACCTTAACTTCAAGCTCGAACTGATCCAGCACAACACCAAGGTGAGTTAGATGGTTTACATATTCTATTGCACATTCGAGTGCGAGCGTCTAACATTTGTCTGTTTGTGCAGTTTTTCTTGGAGGTGCTGGACTCCCATAAGGGCGAGCGTCTCGAGTGGTACATTATCATCCTGATTTCCGTTGAGCTTGGTATTGGTGTCTACGAACTTCTCATGAAGCTGGCTTAGATCGCGAAGTGAATTAGTTTTGCCGGTGGCGCTCCACTACCAGACTAGTGCATCTGCTTGAGATAACGAAATGCTAGGTCCAAGGAAGATTGATGAATCGAACTCAGATACACACTTTCCACTAGATAAGCGCTGCACTACCCACCGTCTAGCAACATTTTATCCATCATACGCGGCGTTTACTCTAGTTGCTCCTTGCTCTCCGCTCTTCTTTCTCTATCTCTTGGCCCACTGAGCATGCTCGTGGGGAGCCTTGCGGTCCGTGAACTGCGACGCCGGCTGACGTCCTCCTCCGTTGACGTGCTTCCAGTAAGCATTGAAGGACACGAAGTCCTCGGGGCCTAAGTCCACTGCCTTGGTGCGCAGCATAGCAGCCAGTAGCGAGCGTAGCTTCTCCACCTGCGCTGTGGACAGCGTCCTGGAATCCTCCTGTTTCTTGCTGCTCTTGCTGCTTGGTAGCTTGGTCGGGGTCAGGTCGTTCAGATCCAAGTCCTTGGCACTCAGCACCGTCACACGCATAGTGTGGTACAGATGGAAGGCCGTCCAGAAGAGATGCGACCAAGCACCTCCAGCAGTTTGGCTGGGGCTGAAGCGCTTGAATTCGTAGCGAAAGGCTACAAGATGCACACGCGTGGACACTGGCAGGTTCTGGAGAACAGGGATGAACCTCAACACGGCCTTCCCGTTGCTACGAACTCCCTCTGGCAGTACCACCACCGGACCTGAAGCGCGACGCACCACGTCTGCAATTTTCCTCGTAGGTTTGACCCGTTCAGCACTCACAGGCATGGCCAGCGACCTGTAGAGCGCCTCCAACAGTCCACAGACGTGCACGAGTCCTCCATCATCACTTTTCCCCTCTGTAGCGAACACGAATACTGGAGAGAAGCGTTTGGCTAGGTACAGGACCTCTAGGAAGCTCGTGTAGTTGCACACCACCACGTCTCCCGGTCCGACGCGTGAGGAGCCCTTGGAGCGACTCGTTTTGGACGTGGCAAGGCCCAGACGACGCGTATTGGCAGCTTCTTCCGACGTAAAGACACCAAAGAGCAGGAGGATCAACGAACACAGCAGCCACTCGGTCACGCGCTTGAGGAGACGCCCCAGGAAGGGGATTATAGCCAAAATGGACACCACAAAGTTGACGAGAACGAGCACCACGGAGGCCACAAGCACCAACGGGAAGCGCACGAGCGCCAGCAACGAGCCCGAGAGCGCCTGCAAGCAAGTGACGGGCCAGCCGGACGTGAAGCGGCGACGCTGCGGCACGAACGGGTTGATGCCCGTTGTCAGGTCCGACCACCGACTGTACTTCTCCATCACTTGGTCAAATTGTCAAGTGACGTGGATCGCAAGTAGCGTTAACTGAAGTAAGTGTAAAGTGGTGATATGAAGTAAATTCGACCTGTACGTCACTGCCGATAGTATCAGTTGCCATCATAGCGATGCCTCGACGCGCCAAGACGGCCAAAGCCGAGCTGCCCAACGGCAAACCGCCGGCGGAGGAGACGGAGGATGGAGACATGAAGGAGTTTATGCGGCAGGAGGCCGCGTATCGGAAGGAGTTTGAGCCGGTGGCGCCCTGGAAGCGCGAGAACATTCCGGACTATGGACCGCTTAAGGACCGCCACCACGTGCTGATCTTCGGCCTCGTGGGCGTCGTCTGCACGGTCTTCTACGAGGCCACGGACTATTTCAGCCAGATCCACCGGTGGCTGGCCTACATGGCCATCTGGTTCCCGCTCTGGTTCCGACTGCTGGGCCGCGTGTCGCCCGCCCCGACGGACGCCGAGCTGGACGCGAGAGAGCGACGCGACTTTGAGCAGGAGCTGCAGCGGATCGTCGACGAGAAGGAGGAGCTGGACAACTGAAGTGCGGGGTACGGACACTAGAAATTTGCAAAGAACAATGCGTGTACACACCTCATCCTCTCGACCTACGTACACTGCGGTTCATAGCTCTCACATGTCCTCTCTACAGAACCAGCTCGGGTGTCAGCTCTACTTACTTGCGGAACCAGCCGAAGAAGCCACCACCGGTGGCGTTGTCACCCGCTGCAGCGGCCTCCGCGGCCTTCTCCTCGTCTGTCTTGGTGCGCTCCGTCAGGTCTGGGAACTCGAGCTCGTTGAACGCCATGTCGAACAGCAGCGGCTTGCACGGCACGGCACGGAACTCGGGCGGCAGCTTCACCAGCTCGCGGTGACCCTCCACGGATCCAGCCTCGAACTTGTCCTGGCGATCCACCAGAGCACTGGTCTGGCGTTTCTTGCGCTTCTTGTCCTTCTTGTTCTTCTTGCTGTCGTCCTCGCCCAACGAAAGCTGATCCAGCTCGATCTGCACAGCGTCGGCACGCGTTGAAGACTCCAGGAAGCTCTGTGCCGTTGTGCGGCTCACAGCACCTGCAAGCTCCTCGTGCAGTTCACGCGTAAACTCCTGTAGCAGGTCATCCTTCGCCGCGGGCTGCACAGACAAAGTGTCCTCGGCTTCACCAAGGAAGCCCGACGCGTACTGGTACAGGGCAAGCGCCTCAGAAAACTTGTGCTGCAGAAGATAGGTCTGAGCGACAGTAGCAGCACGGCAGGCACGGAAGACTGCATGGTAGGCGCTGTACTGGGCAGCACGACGCTGCTCCTGTTCGCGGAGACCAGGAATCGACAGAATGTCGCCGACAGTCTGCACAAGCATGTCTAGAATATGCGTGAGCTCGCCAGCCTGTTGCGCCGAGAAGCGCTGCTTGAGCGTCCGGTACACCGTCGCCTGGCGTTCCACCTGCTTCGTGAGCTTCTTGAAACGTGCATACTCCTCCAGAGCAGCCAGCAGCTCCAAGTCCGAATGCACAAGAGCACTTCCACTCTTCGCCTGTTGTTCCAGTTTCAGTGTAGCATTCTTGAGAGCCTGCAACAGAGCATCGTACGCGCTCAGAAGCTCCAGGAATCGAGCCTCTCGCGACTTGTCATCCCGCGCAGCCTCCAGCTTGGCAGCCAGCTCGTCCGTGCGAACAACTGCCAGTCCGAGCTCCTGCGTCGGCACCGTCAGCTGCTGTTGCTTCCACTCCACAGATCCGAGGTTCGCCACCTTCTGCTTCCGCGCGTCAAGCAGCACGAGATCGATCTTTGACTGCAGGAGCGCGTTGTTCGCGCCCTCGCCACTAGACTGCAGCTCCAGCGACGTCGTCTCGGCCGAGCTGGCCGTGCGTCCCTGCAGCGCCAGTCGGTGCTCGCAGAAGCGGATAAAGGGCTGCAGCTCGTCCGCCGAGCGCGAGAACAGCTCCTTCTGCGAGGACGTGCCCACCTGCGACAGATCCGCGTAGATGCGGCGCGCCGTGCCGAACTTGTCGAGCGCAGCCACGTGCTCCTCGCGATGGAAGGCCAAGTTGCCAGCCATGTAGGCGGCGTAGGCCTCCGCCTCGAGACTCGTGCGCGCGTCCGCCCGGACGGCGCAAATCTTGGCGAGGCGCTGACTCCACTCCGCAGCCTTGCGCAGGCGGCCGTTCAGGTGGAACTTGATGCGCGAGTTGGCGTCTTCTCCGTTCTCCGACTTGTCCAGGTTGTCGTCCTCCTTAAGCTGCATCGCGTACCCCCAGGCACGCTCGGCATTGTAGAGCGGAAGATACAGAAGCCGCGCCTCCGAAGCCGTCTCGACGTCTACCTTCTTGTTAACGAACTGTTTGCCCTTGCCGTGCGTGAACTTGACCGACTTGCGGATCCGACGCAGACGCCGCGTACAGTATTGGCGATAACGCTGGAAGTCTCGGTGGCGCAGACCGTTCTGCAGCTGCGCGGCCTTGACGGTCTCCAGGACTGCATAAGAGGACAGGATAAGACGAAGTGAGTGCGCAATACAGGATAAGCCACTTAAGAACAGACGTACTGGGGACAGTCAGCACTTCGCTGCTGGGTGCAGACGCGTCCTCGGCTTTGGCTCCCTTCGCCATCGTCTCTAGCTCTCAAGTCTTCCCCCTCTCTGCCTATGACGGGCCACGACGCGTGTCTCGATATGCTTGCATCTAGTTGGTGTGCCCGTTACGTAAAATAGCTCTTCGACTTCAGTGAACCAGTCCCCAGTCATCCCAAGAGATGCAGAACTGCTACTACCCACTACCTGCGCAGCCCTCGCTGCCTCCTCCCGCCGACGATGACGCGCCCATGGAGCGTCTGGACAAGTCGCGCGTCAGCTCCGACGAGATGCGGCGCCCTTTCATGCAGCTGGGCGCCGTGAGTGGCGCCGCCGGCTCCGCGTACGTGGAATTGGGTCGCACTCGCGTCGTGTGCGCAGTCTACGGCCCTCGGACGGACACGCGCGCGCGTCGCGAGTTCAGCAAGGACGGACAATTGGTGTGCGACGTTAAGTACGCGCCGTTCGCCGACAAGTGGACGCGGCGTGAGCGCGGACAGGACCCGGACGAGATGGAGCTGTCAGCGATCGTGGAGCAGGCGCTGGCCCCCGCTGTGATGCTGCACAAGCTGCCCAAGTGCGTCGTGTCAGTGTTTGTGACAGTGCTGGAGGACGACGGAGGAGTGTTCGCTGCTGCCATCAACTGTGCGTCGCTGGCGCTGGCGGATGCTGCTGTGGAGATGTACGACGTGGTCACGGCTGCGAGTGCGGTGGGTTTGCAAGTGATGGAGCAGCAGTGATTTGGAGCATTTAGCTGACTTGTTATTGCCGTGGTGGGTGACAGGGCATTGTGAACTCGACGGTGGTGCTCGACCCGAGCAGAGAGGAAGAGCAGCGCGGAGACGGCAAGATGGCGCTTGCCTACATGCCGTCGATGGGACGGGTCACATACATGCTGCAGGCCGGCAAGATCCACCACACGCAGCTGCAAGAAGCAGTGGACCTTTGCACGGATGCATGCACGGGCGTTACGAGAACGCTGCTCACAGCGTCACTCGTGCAGGCACTGTCCTGAACGTGCAAATAGGAAAGCAATATCAATCCGATCGCAATTGGCAAATAGAGATGCGTTGTAGTGATGTATTGTTCTTTGGTGAGGCGTCATGCAGGCGTTCGATCGCGTGCAGCGCCATCGTCGCGCTCTTCTATAGCTATAGCACGTCCACACTCTTGCTATCGGGCCAAGTCTAGGCGACGACCTGCTGCGCCTTGCGATTCTTGAGCAAGTTCTTCATAAAGAACTCGCCAGCCTTGTAACTGGAGCGCACCATCGGTCCGCTGGCCACGTACAGGAAACCCATCTGCTTCGCCACCTTCTGCCACTCGGCAAAAGCCTCAGGCGTCACATACGACTTAACTGGCATGTGCTTGGTGCTCGGCCGCAGGTACTGGCCAAAAGTGACGACATCCACGCCGCTATTGCGCAGGTCACGCAGCGTCTGGAACACATCCTCGTTGCGCTCGCCCACACCCAGCATCAGTGACGTCTTGGTCACAAGGTGAGGCGCCGCCACCTTCACACGCTCCAACACATGCAGCGACTGCTTGTAGTTGGCGCGGTAGTCGCGCACACGACGCTGCAGTCGCTCCACCGTCTCCAAGTTGTGTGCAAACACGTCAAGTCCCGACGTCGCGACCTGGTCAATGAGGTTGTCGTGGCCCTGAAAGTCGGGCGTCAGACACTCAATCAGAATCTCCGGCAGCTTCTCGCGCAGGGTGCTGACCGTCTTGGCAAAGTGTCCTGCTCCCAGATCCTCGTAGTCGTCACGGTCGACACTAGTGAAGACGATGTAGTCGAGTCCCCAAGCAGCGATGGCCTCCGCCACCTTGTTGGGCTCCTCTGGGTCCAGCGGCTTGGGTTTCTTGCTCGTCTTGACCGCACAGAAGCTGCATCCTCGCGTGCACGTGTCTCCCATCAACATGATAGTGGCAGTGGCAATTCCGTCCTTGCCTCCGCCCCAGCACTCTCCGATATTGGGGCATTTGGCCTCTTCACACACGGTACTGAGTCCCAATCCCTTGACGGTCTTGCGCAGTCGCTCGTAATTGGCTCCTTGCGTGGGCTGCGCCTTGAGCCACTTGGGTTTGCGGTTCGACGCGTTCGGTTTGCGCGAGGGCTTGGTGCCAGGCGCGGCTTCAGGCTCAAAGGCAAAGTCTTCAAGAGAAAGCGCCTGCTCCGAGAAGGTCGGACCCTGACGCGCCTCCTCCGTCAGACGCTCCCGCAGCGCCGCGAGACGAGAGCCACGCTCCGAGTGCGTCACTTGCACGGAGGCGGCGCTGCTGCTGAAGCGGCGGACGTGCTGGGCGCAGCGAGACGAGAGATGCATGGCAGATGGGGGCAGCGCTTGTCTATTCCGGAAGTGCCGAGCCGTTTGTAGGTGGTGTATGCCCCACACGAACGAAGCAGCATACCCATCAAATGGACGTCGCGGATTGGCTGAAAAGGTGAACGAACACTCATCTAATACAACGTTGGTTACTTGGGTAAACCAACGTTGGTTTGAGTGTCCTATTGCCGCTTGGTTGCGTGGACCGCAGGTTTCGAGTCATGATCCGAGGAGCTGCTCGCGGACTGTTCCAGAGCGCGCGGCAGATGCGGCGAGCGGCTGCGAGGACGGCGCACAAGCAGCAGAACGCGCGGACATCTGCCGGACGCGCGGGCGAGACGCGACGCACCGTGTGCGACTTGGCACGAGAGGAGAGCGTCATCACGAACCAGCAGAAGCAGACGTTCGGTCGGGCGCGATACGCGGAAGCGGTGAGAGGCTGCAGGAGGTTGCTGCAATTGCAAGAGACAAGAGAGTGATGGCCGTGTGTTGTGCTTTGCTGTAGGTGCCAAGGATTCTGTCGGTGGGCGGCCTGGGACTGCTGGAAGTCGGTGCCATTGACGCACTCAACGTCTTGCTGCAAGACTTGGCAGAGGACGACGACGACGGACGATAACGGCGCTCCGCAGCGCGTCCAAATAGCAGGAGAATAGTGCAACTAGAGCAGTGTGAATGAACGTTCCTATGGCAATTGGTGTCTGGTAATGATGTAGACGAACGTGATGTTTGGAGCTAGAGCGAAGTGATATTCGGAGAATTACTCGTCTAGCATTGATGGCGTCTTGCTCAAGAATAAACTACCTAGCGGGAGGAAGCTCTCTCACTTGGACAGAGTCCAAACGGGGAGAACCCACACTCAACCACTAACTTACTCCTGCACGGGGAACTCGAACACAACATCCTTGTTGGTGAGCTTCTTGTACACGGTGGCGAACGTGTCGAGCTTGGTCTCCACGTTGACCTGGTCCTTGGGGTCCAGGTGCACCTTGAGGAGCTTGGAGCCGTCAAGACGGCAGCGCGTGCGCTTGCCGACGATCTCCGTGGGGAACACGAGGTCCTGTAAGGTTCACACATGACACAACAGAGTCCGAGAGCATGAGCATACGGCATGGGGTGGCTATTCCCCAGAGGCCATCACCGAATGTACAACAAAGACAGAGAACTAGTCACAACAGAGTCGCGGGGGCAACGTACATCGAGGATCTGCTCCTGCACGTGGGTGAGCGTGCGCGAGCGAGGGCGGGGGCCGGCGCCGTGGTTGGCACGCGAGTAACCCTTGCCCAGGATGGTGCGCTGAGCGATGATCACGACGTGGCGGCCCGAGAACTTCTTCTCCAGCTCGCGCACGAGGCGGGCCTGGATCTTCTTGAACGAAGCGTGCAGACGGAAGGGCACGAAGATCACGATAGCCTTGCGGCCGGTCGAGATGTCCACCTGCTTGGCAGCGGTGATGTGCAGGTCCTTGAGGTCGGCCTTGATCTCGGCAGCGGACTGCTCGAGGTTGGCGAGCTCCTGAGCCACCTGCAGCTCGAACTCATCGGCGGTCTGGCCCTCGGGCTTGACGATCTTGGAAGCCATGGTGAAAGTAGTCGGGGTCTTTGAGCAAAACGGCGAGTGCTTTTGATACAGTCTTGGCAGGGAGGTGAGGGACTGCTGGCCAGTCGATCGCACAGCATGGAATCAGATCTGAGGGGGAAACAGTCGTCTAATCGGAAAGGGGTAGCGTAACTGGGGTACGGTGGGGGTACGCATTGCCCTTTGTCAAAAACCAAAAGTTTGTCAAATGCACCGACATTTGCGTTTCAGGTGGTAGTTGACAGTATGATTGACAATGGTTCAGGAAGAGCTGGAACAGCTTGCAATGTCCATCTCGTGGTGGGTTGCAGCGACAATGTTGAAGTTGTTGGCAATGGTACGATATGAGGCCAAACAAACACCGACTTCGACTTCTTGCCCGATCAGTGCACCAAGGTCCGTTATTCCAAACCTTCCCACCCTTTGGTGTACTACCTGAAGGTTCTGCTAGACGACAACGAGTGCACTCTCGCAATGACTGAGTGCACAGACGAGTATTTCCCCTTCAAGTTGAGGGCAACTCCGCTGATGAACGTATGAATGAATACCCTCACTTCATATCGAAAGTCGACGACTGCGAGTGAGCCTCACGCCGAAAACGTCAGAATCAGTGCACGCCCAAGCTTTGGATCGTTGATTCCGACGGGCTGGGCGGTGTTCCTATGCTACGTTGAACGAGCAATCGAAACCGTTACAGGTGCTTTTCGACGGTATCTCGTGGCTGAAGTTCACGACTGAAGTTCACGTCCAGCGTAAACTCACTTCGGCCGTGCGGCACCGCACCACAGGAATCATCTTGTCCATTTCGGATCTGTGAGTTGTGAGCTGTACGCGGCGTCGTCATGGCCCCCCTTTCACAAAAAGTTAAACGCATCGGGCGAGAACAGTCGACATGGAATGGCGTTTGGAGATTTGCTTGCGTTCCTAGTGGCGTCCCTGAACGAAATTGCTGTAAAGCCCCAGCCGCTTCAACATGCAGCCTAGCAACGCAATGTACAAGTCCTGAAGCTAGCAGTTCACAACCAATTTTGCCACCTCGGACGCAGGCCGCCACCACTCAGCATCTTCCGTCCAACACTCAGCCTCACCAATATGGTCTTCTTCCGACAAACCCTGCGAGTCGCAGTGATCACTGACGGCAAGATCCTTCATCGCATGCTTCACTCGAACGGGATGGAGAACCCTCGGCCACTATGGCAGAAGCGATGGCCGATGCTTACCAAAGCGAGCTACACGAATGAAGGCAAGCTGGACACCAGCAGCACGACCATTCCTCAGACTGGACTGCAGCGACAACAAGCAGTGCAGAGTGACAACTACCAACTCGTGATCGTGGGCACGGGCTGGGCTGGTTACCAAATGTTCACGGAGTGTTCCAAGCATCTCACCGATATCGAGAAGAACGTGGGCGGCAGGGACGTCGACATCGTTGTGGTGTCCATGCGAAACGTACGTCTACATTGCAATTGCACTCAGTTTGACATGGTACTGACTTTTGTTGTTGGTATTGTAGCATTTCCTGTACACACCGCTGTTAGCAAGTACAACCGTGGGCACGCTCGAGTTCCAGTCCATTACGGAACCGATCCGAGATGGTATGTTCCGCCACGAAGGTCACTTCCACCTTGCAAGTGTGAAGGAGATCGATCCGGAGAAGAAGGAGTTGTTTGTCAAGTCAGCTCTGGGCTCGCGTCGAGAGTACCCTATCAAGTACGACACACTGGTGTTGGCTTGCGGGTCTCGACCGCTGACCTTCGGACTGCCTGGCGTGGAAGAGCACGCTTTCTTCCTCAAGGAGATCCACCACGCCCAAAAAATTCGCAACCGCATCCTCGAAAACTTCGAGGTTGCAACTCAACCCGGTGTCACCCCCGAGGAGAAGAAACGTTTGCTGCATTTTGTAGTTGTAGGCGGCGGCCCCACCGGCATCGAATTCTGCGCTGAGCTGTACGATTTGGTGCTTCAAGACCTCCGACACATGTATCCGGACGTGTCGAAGTACCTTGGTGTCACCTTGCTGGACTCTGGTGAGATTTTGAGTGGCTTCGACAAGCAACTACGCACGGTGGCGCTCAGCAAGATCGAGTCACGCAGCAGTATGGAAATCATCAAGAAGAACTGCATTGAGGTCACAGCGGAAGGTGTGACGCTCGAAGGAGGTGAAAAGCTCCCTGCCGGTCTTGTGGTCTGGACTGCTGGTGTCGGGCCCAACGCCCTCACGAAATCTCTCACAAATTTTGAAAAGAGCAAGCGCGGCAACATCTTGACCAACCAGTACTGCCAAGTGCTCGGTGCTGCTGAAGTTGAAAGCGAGGCGCCATTTGGAATGCCCCGCCGCTCGAACGTCTTCTCCATCGGAGACTGTGCCGAAATTCTGGACTACCCGCTACCTGCGACGGCGCAAAAAGCTCAAACTCAAGCGGACTACCTCACAGCGCTTTTGCGAGGAAAGAATGCTGCTCCAGCCAAGCCGTACATGTTCCGAAGCAAAGGTATGATGGCGTATCTGGGTTCGTACCAAGGTCTGTTTGAGGCTCGACCTCGCGAGGACAATAAGATCACGCTAAGCGGGTGGCAGGCGTGGTTCTTGTGGCGAAGCGCGTATCTTACAAAGCTGGGAAGCTGGAGGCTCCGGATGCAGGTGCCGCTGGACTGGCTCAAGGCCATCCTTGTTGGCCGAGATGTCTCCAGGTTTTAGGATCGTACATTCTGTCGAGGCCGAGGAGCATTCTCCATTTCAATATTTGCATCATTCGTTTTTCTTGAACTCTTGTTACGGAGCTATAGCACTTGACTCTCGTCAATCTCTCATTTCAAGGCAAATAGTGCGATAACCCCAACGTCCACTGCTGTGAGCACAGCCATGAGCAAACGCAGATAATGAAGGAGTGGGGTGCCTTCGTCAATCAGACTTTCGTACATTGGCACTTCCTGAATACCTTCAAAAGCGCACGCAACAACATCAGCAACAAAACCTGCAGCTATCTGCATCACTGCTGCCAGCAATTGGATGTGCGTTGATGAAGACATGTAGCCCAAATCAAAGCGTGGGTGGGAGCGCAGCATGTAAAGCATCCCGACAGACAGCCCAATTGAGATGTATTTCCCATGCATATCAGCATAAACTTCTGCGGCATGCAAGCGCAATTTGTAGTGTTTCCAATCGAGAAATCGCGAGTATTCTGCTCGAGCACGAACCAAATCTCGGCCTTCCAGGCGCGAATTCACGCGATGGAGGACACGCTTCATAATTCGAGATCTTGCGAGGCGCGCTGACACCACGTAGCGCAACCACATTATCTTCGTCATTCGGAAGAGTACTTCGAACACGATGATGGCCAAGGAACTGGAAACAATTGAAGAGCTGTCGACACCCTTTTGCATGAACACTAGACGCACTGGTGCATCAATGCAAATTGTGGGCACAGTCATAACAGTGTGGACCATTCGAGCTGAGTGACGCTGTCTTGAGTTACTCAACTGCAGCTTCTTCGCTGCCTCTTGTAGCGCAACTTTTAGTACTTGACTCGCTCCGGCGAACAAAGTCGCTTGCCACCGCTCCTGCAGCGACAAAGCTGCTGCCACGTGAAGAAACAGGAAGGCTGTGTGGAACGTCACAACCGGGAGGGCCTGAGCTCGAAGCAACTGACGCATGAGCTCACTCAACGCAACAACACGGTGGGGGTTGTCGTTACTTGCCTTGATAGGAACAAAATCTACTGGCGCAGGTTGAGCAGGCCCAATTCCAACGAGTGGTGTGACCGAAGCTGCCCGTAGGAAAACAAGGGACCTTCGTATCCTCCGCAGTAGCTTGAATCGAAGAAAAACTTCCGCGTACAGGATGTACGCATAGCTAATGAAGCTGAGAATGTAGAGATGCATTCGTCCATCGGCACGAAAATTAATATCGGAGGACCGAAGCAACTCCATGATAGAGGAACCACCGCCTACAGCTACTACCAACACCATTCCCGTTGCGACAAAATTGCGGCCAAGGAGTCTCCGAAAACCTGGAGCGTTCGGGTCCAGAGACCACATTCCAGCCGAGAACGTGAATAAGCGGTTTCCCACCGTGAAAGACTTGGTGAGGAGGTGTGCGATGCACGCGATCATTACGAAGTAAAAGCCCACCACGGCGTCGAATTGCTCAGTCGCCGTTGTCAAGTTTGAAGCAGTAAATACAGGTGCAGACCAAATCGACGAACACGTCGGGATAAATGGCGACCATGGAGAGCCGAAAGCGTATACTGCTACCGTCGCCCAGGCACAAATGACAGCCGCCAAGCAATTGCTCACCACGAGCCGAATCACTTGCAACGCATCCAGCCAAGTCACTGCTCGGAAGAGTTTCTTTTGCACTAGTCCCATTACGTTCTGGATTTCCAAGTACGCGACAGTCTGCGCTTCTCCGGTTGATCGCCTCCGCCGTTTGTGATGAACATGAACATGGTGAACCGGATCTGCAATTGAAGTTGCTCCTGCCGCCTGAGCGAATCGCGGTCCGACCGTGCGTGCTGTTGTGGTCGGACGAACGAGTTCGTCGGAGCTACTGGAACTTGAAGTCTCATATGAACACACCGGACCAACATTAGGCGTCGTCGTACCGCCACCCCATGCTTCCCGACGTAGACTCGCATCTCTTTGCTGGCCACTCACAATGGGACCAACTTCATTCATCATGACATGAAGGAAATCGTGACAGTGTTCGTCCTTAGCAATCGTCTCGAGCTAAACACTTTATCTACCACGTCCTTCAAATAGCATTAAGCTGGTCAACCTGGCAATGGTTTCTTGTCTTCTAAATGTACGAAAACCAAGGCAGAAGCGAAGGCTTGACAAATGTGTCCGGGTACGTCTCGGTAGCTTCGGCTGTAGTAACGGTGTTTTCCATGGCGGCCATGTCCTGTTGGAATTGGGCGATTGCATCTTCCAGAACAGATTCATCCGAGAACGGAGACGTTGATTAAGCGTTGAGTACCGACTTGGACTCTGGAATCGGACGGAAGAAACGCACCGCCATGTAGGACAGCAATGGGAACACTTCCGACGGAATCACGTAGTCGAATGGATCGACGTTCACCCCGTTCTCCGTTGGTAGCGAGGCATTGTAAAGTGCCGGTGCACTGAAAGGAGCAGCTTGGCTGTGCCACGACACTCGACCGTTCATGAAATGGTGGTTCACGTCACTTTGGAACACCAGGTTCGTGATGAGTTTGATGAGGTCGTCGTAGCCTGTGAACGTTGACGGGAAGTCGTTGACACCCCAAACAACCGACGCTCGAGCTGCCCACGTCTGCAACTCGGAGTCGTTTTGGACGGATTCCTCAGAGTCGTAGTAGGCTTTCACGTACGCAGTGACGAAGTTCTTGATGATTGAGTAATACGTCGTGCCGTACTTGACAGAGCGGCGGTTCGGCAAGTACTTGAGTCCATTGTCCGCGATATCCGCAGGGAGGTCGCCCGCCATCGACGTGTTCGAGAACTCGGCGTAGATGTAGCGCATGGTTCCGCTCGCTCCGAAGGCCATGATGGACTGGTCGTACGGCGAGTTCACCGAGAAAAGGATCACACCACCGAGATACTCGAGCGCCATGTCACCGAAGAAATGATAGTTCAGCAGCGCGTAGATCGGTGTTCCGCCGACATGCTGCGTATCATTTCGACTTGGATCGGAATCGAGACCATGTGCGTGTGCACCAGGTGAAACATTTGCTGGAAGTTGAGCTCCGTTGCGTCGAGCGCCATCTTGGCGAGCTGCCATTCACCTGCAGAGTCCTCTTCGTGTAAGTGAGTCCCGTGTCGACGATCTTGATGGCCAACGGCAGCAACAGACCGGTGGTATCGTTGTTGCAGAAGAAGCCGACGACATTGGGCGCGTACTTGGACTCAGTCTTGCTCGAATCCGTATACTGCCCCATGGCCGAGCCGATAGACTGTCGAGAGGGTTTGACCACTCAGTCGAGTTCACAAGCTTGATCTTGTAGCCACGAATGCCCAGGCGCATGGCACCAAAGTTTTCGTCGCTGTTGTCGAAAGCTTGCGGGGTGTCGATCAGTCCGGCACTCTCGAGGGCGTCATAACCGGCCTTGAAGCTCTCCAGAGACTTGTACGGCCCCAAAGCTTGCAGCGTGGCTTCGATCGCTGTGGCGTTCGGGTTTTCCAGTGACGACAACGTTGATACTTGGGATAATAGCGTGGTGTAGTACAGTGACGGAATCGTCATGGCGGGTTCCGGGTTGAGCGGGTAGTACGTGTCCCCGACGAGGAACTGCCGCTCGACGTTGGCGATTTCGTAGGAGGTGGCGTTAACGGTGGCAAATCGCACCGTGTCATTGACCGAAGGGATACTCAGTCCCGAGACAGTTGATGGTGAAGTGGAGGCTAACGTGAGGAACAAAATCGAAAGAGCGACGTTCATCTTGGTTGAGGAATTGGAGCAGAAGTGCTTGGGCAGTTGGCAGCAAATTGAAAAATGAATTCCGGAAGCTTCAACTCGAACGACTCCAGTACGGCGTGATGCTGGTGATCAGGTAAAGCCTTAGTTCCTGTGGCCACATTTGAATCTGCACGTTGTTGCGTCGCCCACGAACGAATTAAAGTTTAAACACTCCTACAGTCCAAAGGAGCACTGTTAGTACAAGGTCTGATGGTAATGTTCAACTGTGTCGGACGTACGTTCGACATGATCGGATCTTCGGTATCGTCGATGGAGGCAAAAGTTCTGCGAACGCATTTATTGACACCGAAGCATTAGCGGATACAATCAGCTCGGGATCAACGGAGAGGACCATTTAGAATCATTCTCGTTGCTACTTTCGTGTGGATGTACTTGCGAAGGTGGGACTTGCTGGCATTTTACACTCGCGTCATATCTGAAGTTGAAGTGGTCAATCTTTTCCCGAAAGATAACTCAAGTTGTTGGTAACAAGTCGTAGTTCATCGATAAGACGCAAATGAGCTTCTTGGTGGCATGTCTTGTAGATCAGTAGAAGCTGGTGTTGAAGAGCATCGTTTGTTGGGATTATCTCCACGCCGGTCGAGGCAGCTTTCTTGCTTTGACGCGAGTAGAGGACTCGTTCCGGTACTTCCTTGCAACGCGCTGTGGGTGCCGGAGTTTCTCTGGCTGATTCTTCAACCACTTACCATCAGAAGGTGGTGAAGATTCCTTGCGTAATGGTCGTTGCGTAGAAACCAAATACCAATGGCGCCATCGTCTCGCTAACTCCTGCCGCTGATGAACTTGACGGACACCATTGAAGCACTTCGAAAGCGCATCAGCAAGCCGCTTCTTGTTTGCAGTGTTTACCGCTGCGGCACTGCGAATTTCGGCCATAGCAATTGACGAATTAACAACTTCGAACAGCATTTCTCGAATTAATTGTTCTCGTGGTATCCATAGAGTTTTTGCTTGTCTCGCCATCGCTTTCCAATGCTGAAATCGCCTTCGAAACTGGAAATGAGCTCCTCGTTGGAATAGTGCACACCGTCGTCTGCGATGCCAGGAGCGCCAATCCACCCAAGCTGAAACCAAAAATTGTATGTCGTGTTTCGCTACCATCCGATCTAGTTTCTGGACCAGCAAAAACAAGAAGTTAGGCAACCGAGATGAAATCCGAGGACGATATACTCGTACCTTTGCTGCTTGACGGCTACGACGCACAATAAGAAAGGCTTCTGCTTGTTCACTGAGCTGCTGTGATCGAACGATTCGCTTCCAATGAGCGAAGGCGCGCCATCGACGGTGTCGTTGCTCTACAACCAGAAGCCGATCGAGAAGCACCGACGAGCGAGTGCAAAACGATCTCCATTTGTTGAACCGATAGCCGACTTGACCCCACAACTTGTTCAGCAACAGCTTTCGGAGCAGGAATCTGTGTCGGTAACACAAAGACCCGCTGCAGGCGATGCAAAGCATTTGTACGCGAAGCAGATCGTCATCGCGATCCTCAGGATGATCTTGGTGCTTCGTCATGCAGAGACGCGTTCAATTTCCTCGCAGTAACTTCGCTTAAAGGTTATCCAGCACGGAGGATGCAGCTGAAAGTCTTGAGCAATGCGTGAATTGTTAGCCACCACAGTCGCACATGAAGCAACCGCCATAGGAGTTCAGGGAGGTTTATTTAGTGATGGAATGAAACGTGTCGTGTTCTATGCTGTGCTGTGCTTGTCTTGTCTTGTCTTTCTAGAATTTCGACACGTCACGGCCGACAAGGATCGCCTTCAGCCAATCGAGCGGCACCTGCATACGAAGTCGCCAGCTTCCGAGCTTGGTCAAATACGCGCTACGCCACAGAAACCACGCCTTCCAGCCGCTGAGCGTGATTCTGTCATCGTCACGGGGGTGGGCCTCGAAAAGACCTTCATACGAACCCAGATATGCCATCATACCCTTGCTCTGGAAAGCGTACGGCTTCGCAGGCGCCGGGTTCTTGCCACGAAGCAGCGAAGTGAGATAGTTCGCCTGAGTCTGCGCCTTCTGGGCCGTCGCCGGCAGCGGGTAGTCTAGAATTTCGGCGCAGTCACCAATAGAGAAGACGTTCGAGCGGCGCGGCATTCCCCACGGGGCCTTCTCTTCGACCTCAGCAGCACCAAGTACTTGGCAGTATTGGTTGGTGAGGATGTTGCCACGTTTACTCTTCTCAAATACCGTCAGAGACTTGGTGAGCTCGTTCGGGCCGACGCCAGCAGTCCACACAACGAGCCCAGACGGGATCTTCTCGCCACCTTCGACGGTAACACCTTCCTCAGTGACTTCAATGCAGTTCTTCTTGATGATCTTCATGGTGCTGCGCTTCTGGATCTTGCGCAGTGCTACAGCACGCAGATGCTTGTCGAAGCCGTTCAGGATTTCGCCCGAGTCCAGTAGCGTCACGCCCAAGTGCTTCGATGTCTGCGGATACTTGTGCACGAGGTCCTGCAGCACTAAATCGTACAATTCAGCGCAGAACTCGATGCCGGTGGGGCCTCCACCCACCACCACAAAGTGCAGCAGTCGCTTTTTCTCTTCTGCCGTCACACCAGGCTGCGTGGCCGCCTCGAAGTTCTCCAGAATGCGATTGCGGATCCTCTGCGCGTGATGAATCTCCTTCAAGAAGAAGGCGTGCTCCTCCACTCCAGGCAGTCCGAAAGTCAGCGGTCGAGAGCCGCAAGCCAACACAAGGGCGTCGTACTTGATGTCGTACTTGCGGTGACGACTCTGGTCACTGATGGCGGACTCGACTTTCAGAAGTTTGCTCTCCGGATCAATGTTCTTCACATCGGCAAAGTGGAAGTCGCTCTCGTGGCTGAACATGCTGTCACGCAGCGGCTCAATGATGGAGCGGAACTCCAACGTGCCTACCGTTGTACTGGCCAACAGCGGCGTGTACAAGAAGTGCTGCAACGATTAAAATCAACTGGTGAGTCACAGATGACTACTGCAAGATACCGTAGACGGAGGTGGACGTACGTTGCGTTTGGATACCACGACGAGGTCGACGGCTCGGCCGACGTTCTGCTCAATGTCCACGAGGTGCTTACGGCATTGCGTGAACATTTGGTAGCCGGCCCAGCCCGTGCCTACGATGACGAGCTGGAAGTTCTCGGGCTTCTTGACTTCGTCCTGGCGGACGTCGAGCGACGACGACGCACGTTTCCACCATGCGGTGCTGGTGCTGCGCGCCGTCTTGGTCACGTTGGCGAGCTGGCGGGCCCACATCCTGCGCTTGCTTCCGGTCGGTCTTGCGGGGTCGCGAAGAGAATTAACAGTGAGGGGCGCGACGACTGGGACCGGGCGTGGGGTTTAGCACCAAGCAGAGACTTGTTACCCAACACGCAGGTCGGACACACATTGGATGATGCCACGCACTTGTCGTGATTGGCGGGTTTAACATCTGACGTCGCACCGCACAACGACAATCGTGTTGATGGCCACTTACGATGGGGCTCAGAAAGACCAGTTGAAGCCGACCGAAGTGCAGCGACAGCGTCTATACAAAGAGGCGAATTCCGAGGTAAACGAAGGAACTGCATGCTCAGAGCGCGATCATCGGAACGAAGAGCGGTACATGTACTGTAGCCGTCACAATGCCTACAAATGCTTAACCGCAAATCACGCAGAGGGACATGTTCGGCGACATGCGCTGTGCCGTCAACCACGACCACCACAACGCAATAAGAGGTCGCTTGGCTATTGTAGTGGCCATAATACTTCGGACCAAGATTGACAGCCAAATTACTCCTAGAAGTTGATACCTTTTATATACGATAGTTAGATATATAGGTAATGTGCACCCGTAGATTCCGATTCTTGACGATTTCGCACTCCTTATACCTCATATTCCTCTGAAAAAGTTGTCTCCGATGCTCCAAAGTTTGGGGAAAGGGTTCATTTAGGGTCTAGCCGATGATTCATCACTTCGGATGATGCTTATTGGTCCAGAGGTCAATCCATATGCAAAAAACATATGGTGGTTAGGTTAATGTAATACTGGTGTGGCACAAATGACGGACAACGGATTTTAACGCATCTAATGTACCCAAAACGCCAAATACTAAATGTTGCAGGTTTACTCTAGTCGTCGTCGATCTCGTCGTCGTTTCCTGTATGTAACATATTATTTTAGACAGGTATATCGATATATAACAATAATCATGCTGGGAGCTCTTACCTCGGTCGATGAAGTTCGCTCCTGCCTCTTGTAGGCGGCCCCCACGTCCGAAACAGTGCTCGGCGCAATCCCAAGACAGTCTGCTACAAGACTGCGTGTGCGCTTGCCGCGCCCGAAGCCTCGAGCCTTCTCTGCAAGGGAGAATTTGTAGGCAGATAGGACCATGGTAATCTGCCCATCACTTAGTTTCCGTCCTTGGACCATCCCCGAAGTGCTTGGCGATGACAGCGTCGCTTTGTTAATGAAAGAGTGGCTGGTGAGGGTTCGTTTGAGGGGCTGGCGGGGCTCGCGCGGCTCAGAGTGCCACCGAGCTATTGCCACGAGTCTACACGTGGTACAATTTTTGGTCCGAACTATTTTGGCCAGTACAATAGTTGGTTTGCATCAAGTAAATTATCAAATCTTTACCGAAAAACATGCTGTACACGACTTACAGCGCTATGGCCCATGCGGAATTGCATCTTTACCGAAAGAACAACAAACTCGGGGGAAAGTAACGCTTTCTCCGTGAACGTCAATCTTTTTTTGTCAACTCAATATCTAGCTAAATGCAAAATGGGCCGCTATCTCGTGCGTCTCCGAGCCTGAGCGTCGGTTAGAAATCCTGGCTAAGCTGTGTCAAAGCATCTTCACCTGCGTCCGCTTCACCGCCTAAATCCGACAGCGTGGAAGAGATACGTCGCCTATTCATCGCTCGGTACTTCTCTCGAGACAGTTTACGCTTTGATTGCGCCAGAACCACCAATCTCATGAAATGGGTCCATTAGGGGGGTGTCGGATTCTAGCTCTGAAAGTACGGCTTCTACACGATCCCGAGTAGAATGGCGCGTCCCGCGTGATTGTGCTAGCATTGCTGCCTTTTGACTTGGTCTTGTATGTAGGAACGGTGAAGATCAAGAAACTTGGGAAATGACCAACCTTCTCACCGGGAACCTTACGCTTTCGGGAGGGATTAGTCAATTCGCGTTTGGACATCTCTTCCAGACAAGACGAGTAACAGCAGGATGGAGTAGGGTTCTCCCGAACAATGGAGTGCTTCGCCATCGCTTATGATTTCCAGCGGGACCATATGTGGACCCGCCGGGTTATCCCAGTTCCAATTTTTCAGTCAACTCGGCAAGCGGCCTAAGGATGGAAATCCAGTTGGCGCTGGTTGCTAATGAAGCGATGAGAGCCACTGTTGCGAAAAAAACTATGGAGAACCTGTAGTGGGATCTGAATGAACACACTCACGAGGAAAGCCGGCGCTTCCTTAGAAGTCTTGCTTGTATTGGTCTGTCTGCAAGTTCCAGAATGAGATAGATGACACCCTCGTCAGCAACAACTTCAATACTGCCCATTTATCTGCCTTGAGCCTAACCACCTCTGAGTCTTATTTCTACGCTGTGGCCGTCCTCGGTCGCCAGCAGTGCTGGCCCAGCACAGTGCGTGGTCGGGTCGTGAAGGCCATCGCCCCACTACTGTGTAGGGCGGTGTAGTCTATACCGCCCTACCAAGACTTGGGCACACACCTGAGCATTGGACTTTGTTGATGTTGCACGAATGTATCTGGTGTACCACAGCTGTGGTACCTCTATCCAGCGACATAAGCACTTCATGTTGAAGTACTAAAGTTGCCCCAATGTAATAGTTAGCTCAGCATCATTTGCCGCAGCTATGTGCTGCTTCTCCATCATGGATACCCCCTTGTACAGTGAAGGGAGTCACTTTTCGCAGATTCCCATATTCTATTCGCAGATTGCCCAGTTTAGCACATGTTTGGTGTCTTCAGTGCAGAGCAGTGTGGCTCTGCCTAACCATGCAGAGCAGCGAACAAACGGGGAATCATTCAGTTCTTGTCTTCTCCACTTGAAGATGGTTTCAACGACTTTTGGCGTGGGCCTATCTGGTACGAAAGACCTCCATCTAAGCAGTGACGAAGGAATAGCTTCACTCTTGCAAGAAGTAGCTAAGTTTGATGCTCAAGGATCGACTTTGACGACACCAGTGCAGCTATCGAAGCATCACAAACACCGACAGCTCCCGTAGAGACCCCGGCTGCAGCTGAGCCTAACCAGAAGTACTGGAACTTAGCATGCCACCCCAAAACTTCCTTCACTAGCCCGAAAGAAGCTAAACTTGCTGCAAACACTTTTGCTCTTGGTTTTGGGTACGCGTTAGCGCACAAGTCCACTTTGCAAGATAAGAAGAAGCGTCTTCGGCGTGTTGTGTTGTGAAGCGACAGACACGGGGGCCGCAAGGCCGGCGTGTGGACACTAGTACTAGAAAATGCGACTGCCCCATGGAGTTAATATTGTGAGCGTCGGAGAACCAGGGACGCAATTTGAGCGTTGGATGTTGCAGCATCGCGACCGTGCTATTAAGCACAACCACCTCCCTTCGTCGCATCCGTCCGCGCACCCAATCCACCGGCGGGCTTCGCGGTCACCTGCCGTCCGCACTGCGATAGCTGTTGATGCCCAGACGGGTACACGAGCGGCACAGACTGCTGCTCAGCTTCGAATTTGAACACACGGACCTGATTTTCGAGCAGCACGACATTTATACCGAACGGCAACGTGTCGTTGGAGATGCGCTTGATGGACAGAATCGCACGAAATACCTACTCCAACAACTTCAGCAAGGGGACTATACCGTAACTTATACGACAAACGAGCATGGTCGCGTCACCAATCTCTTCTTCGCTTATGGACCTGCCGTGGAGATATTCAAAGACAACTTTGATGGCCTGTACTTACAAAACAAACAAGTCTGGGATGCCGCTTTTGAACATTGCGGGCTTATTCGGTTCGAACAAGACAATTCACATAGCTCAAGTCTTCTTAAGGGCAGAGAAACCGGAAAACTACGAGAGGGCTATGATGCAGCTGCGCAGCCTCATGTGTGGTAACAACATCTGCGCACCTCAAGTTTTTTTCACTATCGACAGGGAGCCTTGCTCAATGCTTTTAGCGGATTTTTCCTCTCATTCCATCATTGTTTTGTCTGTGGCATGTCATTAAGCGGGTAGAGACACATGCACGCGTCCATAGCTTCAGGCAGGTTCGAGACGCAGATGCATCTAGGCCTCGGTCCCCCGGTATCAAGATTCGGATCAGCATCTACAGTTTTGCGATGCATTTTTGCGCTTGGTATACTCAACTACTGAAGAAGAGTATGAATTCCGGCGTACTGAGTTGTACATGCTGTCTCTAGTTATGGCTGCGTATATAGATGACGTGTGGCTGGATATATGTAGACGTCGTATCGTTCGCTGTTGGACAGATATGGTGGTTCATTTTGGTGTTCAAGCAACGTCTTGTGTGCAAGGATACCACGCTTCACTAAAATCGTGGCTAGGCACTAGCACGGGTGACATGTTGCTGTTACAAACGCGCCCCACACACTGGTAGACGGACTCTGTTGAGAAGTACAAAGCGGAGAAGGCAATGGAAGAAGTCAAGAGCTTGCGCCGTTTATCGAGCCCCCTCTTTGATAGAGTCAGCAAAGTTATTCACACTTACGCTTCGAATAAAAACGACGAACTGCGCAAGGACAGCAAATTGCTACTTCGCCAGTGCAGTGGTGTTTACTCAAGAACGATGGGTATGCCATGTGCACACCAGGTAGAGGCAGCAGAGAAGGCTGGGAGGTCTTTATCTCCGTACGACTGTCATCCACATTGGTGAGTTAGACGAAATGTTGCGCCGTTGGCTGAAGCAGCTCGAGTTCTAGATCCGGAGACGATATCTGATCGACGGAACCAACGTAGGCATCAGTGGCGTGTGTGAAGAGGTACAGTCAATGGCACTCGAAGAATTCCTTCGGCCTTCGAGATTTCTTTACAGTAGAATTCCCCTAGTTGTCAAGATCTCTTTACTGCACCCTATACATAGAATAAATATCCTCGTATTTGACCAGAAGTATGTGCCCCTGACGACACATGCATGTACGTATATTTTACATTTACGTATATGCAGCGTTGTGGCATTAACATAAGTACAGATATAAGACAGTTACGTAACTGCAGTATCGTGACACATATGAAAGTGCAGCAAAAGGCCATTTACGTACTATACATAACTGACACACGAGGCCCGACTCTCATTTCCGTTTTACGGTGAGGTGTCACAGAGGTTTCTGGGCGTTTGTCGTCGCCCGAGATTACCTTGTTTGCTCGCGAGGTATTGACAGGGAATTCCTCTATCTCAGGGAAGCAGAGAAGGAAGTGGTTGACGGACCGTGCTGGTGCACGGTTACGAAAAGAATGGGGGAATATCAGTCCAACCGAGCGCAGTCACTACCTGGAAGAGAGCGATGACCCCGAATTTCCGCTTGAAGACAATCCGACGGGATTATGGACGAACGCAAAGATCGGTCGAGATACCCCATGATGATCCCGGCTAACGTCGATAGGCCTCAAGTACTATCTGATCCAACCATGGTTACCTGTCAAGGACCTACGTCGGAACTGGATAAAACGACGAAAAGGCAACTCGATCAAGTCAAGACATACCGCATGAATCTAATTACGTCGGTCATGTGTGAAGAATTGACTACTCTTGCGTTTGCAGTAAGGTCTAGAGACTTCACCGGTGTTTAAAACACGTGACTGTCGTCACGGAAGGACTGAAAGAAAGCAAAGCAAATAAGATTCATCCATCTCAACGGTCAACTGTTCTCTCCACTCTCAAGATGTAGTTCAAGATATGCGAGGTCCGAGTACGCAATTAATGGAAGCTATTGTCGACGACTCCAAAGCTGAAGAAGCAGTCCAAGAAACTAAAACCATTGCTCGGGTGGTAGCGCGTTCTAGCTCCAACTTCGTAGCGAAGTCTTCACGCAAGAACACTCTTTTCCGAGAGTTGTATAACGACAGACTTCAATTTCCAACAAACGCGAACTGCCATCTCCGTCGTTGCTTTTGGATGCAACAAGGAAAATCCCGCACCTCGGGCCACGTACAAGAAGAAGATCTCCACGTCGATGTAGACGAATCGACAACAAGGCCCAGCAAGTCCAAGAAGCGTATGCGCGCCCAGCCCAAGGAAGACGAAGAATAGTTTACGTCCGATAAACATTCTGATTCACCTCTCATTCACTAGTTTGGCGACGAGCATGGCCACCTCCATGGCTGGTGGTTGGCAGCATGGCTTCCTTCTTGGCGGCGACGAGCGTGACCTCCTTCTTGGTGGAGGCGGCATGGTTTACCTCACCGCCTATGCTTGCACTTGTGGAATTTCCAGGTGGTCTTACCATGGGGGTCGCCCGATAAACAACGCACATTCACAATCTGCGAATAAGACTCCCTACAGTGAACTGAGCGGCACCCTCGAGTCCTCGATTGGCTCCAGACCATTCCACCATACCAGTATCTCGTGACACCTCTTCGCCGAGTTCCACCGGTGCTCGTTTAGCTCAGCAACTATGAGGACGATTCTTTGAGCAGCCACGTGCTCGCGAATCGCCTCCGTCACCTCGAAAGAGGCATCCGCGTAGAACCTGAGGCAAGAGACATGGACGCCTGCCTCCGCGCCAGTCAATAGGTTCTGTACACGAAAGGAGTGTTCATTTGTGTCAATAACCTGTTACGGGTATATCCATGTGACGAGTAACTTGCTGTTGTGTTTTGGTCCACTCTGCATCTCCACACGTAGTCACCAACATCAAAGTTCGCCTTCCTGGCTGTTCTCTATGCCCTCTGCTTGCGTCGTTTTGTTCCGACCTTGCGTTCTCCTCGATCTTGTGCATGTCGCGCACTTTAGCTCACAGCAGGGCCAATTTTGCCTCTATTTGGCTAGCAGTGTCGCCAATCTCCCACAAGGCGTTTTCCGAACTATTGAATCCGAATTCAAGAGGAGGGACAGCAGATAGGACACAGAACAGCTCCACTGGCACCTTGTTGCCCAGTGACGGGTCTGGAGTATGGTTCAGGCTTTACTGGACAACCGGAATGAAATTTGGCAAACCATGGATGTCCACCTTGGCTTCAAGGCACATAGCTCGAAATACTTGGACTAAATCCCTGTTGAGCCTCTCAATGGATCCATTTGTCACCGATCTATACGCTACCGCGAATCGTTATCCGCCAGTAAGACGCCTTGCCACTTCAGTCACTACTTGGTTATTAAGTGACTACCATGATCACTTGTCCACTCCGGGGTGCCTGTAACGATTGTGCCAGGTCTAGATGACCTCAGCGGTCACAACCGCTGTGGGCACTACGCACGGTCCCACATAGCAATCCTGCGTGACCTCGTGCGAGCCCCTTTGGGCGGTCCACGATGTGTCGTTGTTGAGTGGCACGCAGCTCGTCCACAGTCGGTCAAGCAAAGTTGCCGTCGCTAAACGGTCTAATTGGGTACCGACACCGCGATCTGTCCGCTGGTTGGGCTATCGGTCTGGTCCTCGTCGCGTTGATGTCGCAAGGAGACGTGTTTCACTGGGACACTCGTCGCCGGGCGCGTTCCTGTCCATCGAGATATCGTATCTGCCCAATTGTTGTGGGTGACTTAAATGTGCTCAAAGATGTAGCTGTACTCCATCATCTTCATTGACCATCTCAGAAGTTTACCGCGGACATGCCTTTTCACGGCATGGCCGGTGTGGAAACATGAATTAGGTTGCGGTGGTCGCAATACACGCGAAAGCCACGCGGCCACATTAACAGGTAGCTGAGCTTGTCACATGCCATCACGATTGGGTAGACTTCTTTCTCAATGACACTCCGATTCTTCTGTGCTCGAGTGAACGTACCACCAAGGCATATGAGCAGCTCGTGCTGCTGGTTCTGGATGTTTTCGTCACTTTTCCAATCCACCTGCGATACTATCACCGACTAGCCAATTTCCGAGGCATCCGTCATCAGAACCTCGCTGTCTGGCTTTGGGAAGGCTAGTGTGACCGCGTCGGTTAATACCTGTTTCACCGCACCGTACGCATTGCATTCCAGCTCAGTAAGTGCAACCGGTATACCTGCTGCCACTCGTTTGGTCCGCCTTGATACTTGGGCCATTGCCTGGTCCAGTGTGTCTTGCAGTGTACGGGTCAAATAAGCGTATTCCACTATACTGCCACCATCCAGTTCGTAGTGCACTGGAACTGTTGAAACTCGCCGGCGTTCGACGAGTAAAGCATGCTGGACAGAGATTCAATTCGCTCTGGGTCGTGTTTCACACCTTCCCCATTTTCACCTTGTCACCGCATTTTCCTGCTGGTTTGTACACGCAGGAGTTGACGACGCTCAATTTATAACCGAATTTCGTTGTTAGTTCAAGGAGCTCCTCGATCTTGTCGAGGTACGTATCGATCTCATTAGCGTACAGCAGTAGATCGTCGACCCAGGCTAACAAATTCTGATACAACAATGCTGCGTAGCATCGTTCAATCGCCAACTGGAAGTACAGCGCTGCGTCTGCACTCCCTGGGGTACCCTTGTCGGCGTGTAGATTGCCCTACGTGTCATGTACGACAACAACTCATGGCATTCCTTGGCAAGTGGGAGCTGTCAGTATCCTTTAGTGAAGTCGGATAGACTGATATGACGGTTACCTTTCACCTTTTCCAAATCGGCATGCAAGTTCGGCATTACTCCTGTCATGGGCTCAGTCTGCGAATTGAACGGTTTGCAGTCCGCGATTTGTCTAAATCCACGTCCACCGGGTTTGCGGTCTGGTACTGCCGCACATGCCCAGCGGCTTGTTGAGGTTTCGTAGACCCATCCGAGTTTCACTAACGTTTCATTGAAAGACTCCAGAAATGTTTGACACTCAGGAGCGTACTCGCGTGCCTTCGCTCTGTAGGGCTTGCAATCGGCCTTCATCGTAAATGTCATGGCTCAACGTTCGGGGGGGGGGCATTGCCAAGAACAACCGTTCAAACATCATACGCGTGCACAGCTACCGACCACTTCGGGTCCATCTTTATCAGCATGTACTTGGAGATGCTAACAGTCCTAGTTGTCGCTCCACATCGATTCCAAGCTGCTTCGGCACATCTCCTCAGTGGTTCTCTTCCTAACGGGCGTACCGTCAACGCTTGTATGTGATGAAGGCGATCCCGTACAGACAAGCAGTAGGTAGAATTTGAAGTACAGTGCTGCAATCCTCGAGAATTACAACTGACAGTCACTAACAAACCCAGCATTCTTACACTTACGAAAAGCACTCTGCAAAACGAAAAATAATCAAATAAAAAATCGGGAATAAACGAGTAATTTATGTAACAAAATGAAGGAACCCAATAATTTTCAAAACAAAGAAACGTGCTCCGAATTTTTGAATAGAAAAAACGAAATGATGCACTAAACAAAACAAAAGTTTGCAATAGACAAAATTAAACAAATATTCAACTTCAATGTTTTACCAAAAGGAAAAATACATAGGAAGTATCTTTGTAAAGAAGAAGAAGAAGATAATGACTAAGAAAAATAGAAAAGGGAATGTATTTATTGAGAAGATCCCGCTGCTTCACTCTGTTCTTACCGTTCGCACGATTGAATAAAATGTCCTTTACAGCATAAACGCGATCGATATGCTCAAAGTAGTTGTTGACCAACTTCTATCTGTTTGGTAAAACGAGGTACTGATCTGGGTCAAGTGGAACTTTTCACCCACCTTCACTCGATAATACAATGCTATGTGCCCCCCCCCTCCCCCCAATTGGCCCGGTCGCTGGCTCACCCAATGATCAGCAGTGTGGCCTGTGGACAACCTCAATTAAGGCACCCCGCAGATCTTTTCGCTTAAACCCAGACAGCTGTCGATTTAGGTACCACAGCTGCTTGCTCTTCTTCTACAAGGTTAAGTGCAGAGCTTGGGTCATATATGCTCAATAGCGCTCATGAGCTTGACCAACGCCCACTTTTACCAAGGCCAGCCGAACTAAAGTTTCCTTCTCATAGATGGAATCACATAATCAACGACCTGCAAGAGTTGTTGGCAGAGTGTAACTCACAATCGGAGTACTTGTCGAAAAGTCGCTCGTGCGTTTGGCATTTAATCGAATCCAGGTGCCATCTATCGAAAACAAAAAAATACAAATATTGCTTATTAGTCAAAGTTAAAAAAAACAGGGGCAGTCGACCCGAAAGTGAATTGCTCGACAAGTTAAGAATACGAATTATTTCGTGACCATCTCACCCCATGCCGAGCAATACAGGCATGTTCCTACTAGAATATAGAGAAGCCAAGTGTACCTTTGGAACTAGTCCTTAACCTGGAGTACTTGGATTTGAATAGCTAAAGTACGTGGCGTTATATGACTTGACGGTGTAAGAGCTGGAGTACTTGTGGTTGAACTGTAGATTACCAGCAAAGAGAAAATCGAATAATAGTCATAGCAACAACACCCTCGCTTGATGCATCTAACAGACAACTAGTGGGTATATCTAAACAATAAAAACGCAGCAGAAGTGTCCCTCGCGTATTGACCGAGCTCATGAAAACCAAAAACCACTCGAACTATCTCAGGTAAAATAGGAGCATCTGCCGTTGCACCGATGAGGTGCTTCGGTAATTCCAAACAGCATTATGTCTTTCCGCTTTGCTTCAACATTCATACTAAACAAGCCGTCGAGCATCGTTACGCAGCATCTTCGGCTCCAAATTGCCGATGAGCACCGTGCACCGCAGCTTCATAAAGTCAATGAACCCTTCCTTGGCAGGGTCACCTACACCAAGTATCTTGCTAATCCCGTTCTCCTTGAGTAAAGTCGCGCAGTCACGGTGGTACTTCAAAACTCTGGCGTCGATGTCGTCCCCGTGAAGGTCGACCTTCAACAGTAGCGAGAAGAAACCGTGAATGCGGGGCCCTGGGCGTTTGTAACAGCCCTAAAATTGGAGTCGATCAGGGAAACCACTTCATCGCTGGTCCCATCGTCTACTGCCTTGCGAAGTTCGTAGAAGCATAGTAAGTTTCAGGTCGACAAGCCTTCACCGGTAGCAGAGAAACCTTCAGGCTTTCTCCACTCTCCGTACAACGCAGGCGAACAATACACACATATAGTTCCCACCTCTTCTTCCACGTCTTGACTATAATCTGCCAACCTTGCGGCTTGGACGGACTCGAACACCGCTTGATGTGCGCTTTGTATCAATGCATCACCGTCAGCGTCGTATCGAGGACCGTTGTTCCCTTGCATCTTGCGGTCCTTCAGCAACAACAACAGCAGTAGAATCAACATTAACACATGGGCGATACGTTGCCAATGCCGCGCCACCACCGCCAACGACTACCAGCGCATTAGCCACTACGAAGGGTAGCGTTTCATGATAAATACCGCGAGTGCAGACGTGGCTTGCACGTCTTTGTAGGGTTCTCTTCAAACGGCTATCGGGGGTAGCTAAGGCTTTCGCCCTAGCTGTCGCAGCAGCAACGTTTGTGTGGCGTGTGCCAGTGTTTGTAGAAGTGGCCGTCCGAAATTGAATGCCGGGATATTGATTAAGCCGGTCAACACCCCACCTGCGCTTGCTGTGCTGACCCATACAGTGTCGCGCACCCTCCCAAAGCCAATGCTGCGGGTTCCTTTGGTCCTATCGGGCCGTGTAGAATGAGCAGATGTGGAAAGGCAAGAATACTAAGTAAAAGGAGATAAGTTTCCTCTGGTGAGCACTCTCACTTGTTAGTTAGTAAGTAAGTTTACGACTACTATTCATAACAGAGCGTTGGCACATCACCGATCTTCCTCATTTGCATGACACGGGCTCCTTCGCTACTCACCTAACGTCCATCACGTGCCTTCTGTCCTGTGACTTGAGTATCCCTCTCTCAGTCACTCAACTCACTCGTGCTGCTGCCATGCGCACAGTCCTCAGTGGGGCCATCTCTTGGTTGTCTCCCTCCACTATGACCCCAGGACCAAACTAGAGTCGTCTTTCGGGACCCACGCATCTCCTCACACATTTACAATTAACAAAAGCGGCACTCACGCCTTGTGCCCACCACTGGCACTCATCCTCACTGCAGCCATGTGCATCCCCAATGTAGCCATATTCACGCTTGGGTACGCGATGAAAGCAAGTGAACCAGCTCGCTCTTACAGCGCCTGAGCGCTCCCGCCCTGCCAGGATACGGACAACAGGTTGGTTCTAAATAGGACTCCGCCATCGTTCCGACGAGACACTCTACGTTCGTAATAGTGGATGCGTCCGCTTTGGAAATGATTTGTATGATATCACCGTCACATCATGAAGTTGCTACGATACTATGTCCCGGTGAAACACCATAGACGATATTCACCACGTGTAGCAGTCTTACTATTTATGAAATGTGTTTGGGAAAGTGTTTACTCGAGCCTTTCACGGTTCCGCGTGTATATAGACTCCGTAGCCGCAGTGTTTGTAAAAGCTGTCCCGGTGTATAATAATTGTCGGTGTTGATGGTTTGGTCAGATCCATAAAGTGGTTGTGTCACTTCCACAGAATTCTTCGAATAGCTTATACGTTTGCTTCCACCCGCCCTTGGCGCAATTACAATGCTTCATGACCATCTACTACACCATCAAGTCAGACGGTCAGGTCGCTATTGCGATGCAATCAAAAATTCACCGATATCCATGACGTTGCACAACACAATATGTGCATGCGAAAGTGATACTTCCCGTAGTTTTTTGTTAAAAACGATACAATGTCGCCGTATTAAGTCCAGTATGAAACACTGCATTCATCAAGAGCAACATCGCGGCTTAGATTAATGTATCCCCCCCCGGTACATTTCAGCAGATGGAGATGAGTGCGGTTCTGGCTATGAGTTACGCTATGTTAACGGTGACGATGCTCGAAAACAAAAGTATTTGCGAATTAGCTTGAAACGTCGCAACGACATGAACTTTTACTAGACCTGAGGAGCTTTCGTTGTCTAGTATTGCATCTTCTGGCTGCATACGCGTCACGTTGCGGCGGAAGTTCATTCGGGGGTGACGACGGGAATACGTCGTCAAATTCGATATGAAGAAGAACCACCTCTTGCGGGGTCGGTTTGACCCCCCCCCGATTCCAGCACTAATTGAAATATCTCAGGTACTCGTGATATTTCCAACCACGACCGAAAGGATTGCAAGGAAACTTCAGCAGGAGCTAAACTTCTCTTGCTTGGGGCCAGATACATATATGTAGAATCGACTGGCGCCAAACTAAAACCCCTCGTATTATCGATACCTAGGGTGCTCCCGGCCAGCGTAGGGTATGTCTTGAAGCTGTTAAGGCTAAACCGTTTCTTTGATCGCAATGTAGTTGGCTGTGGCCTGACAATGGAGCTAATGAAGGTGCTCATTTCGCCTTCACCATCACCCCTTACCCCGCGCATTCACTTTTGGCGTTGATGTCCCACAAAAAAAGAGAGCTCCAATGAACTTCATCAATCCCGAAAGTACAACTGGAGGCAGAAGTATTACTCCTTTCGTGACTGCGTATGCAATTATTTTGTTGACGACTTGCCACCAAAAATGCCGCGGGGTGTAATAAAAAAACGCCGAATCTGAGACCCATCACTATGACTATACAAGTATACCGGAGCTTCCATCTGGATTCTTTGGTCAGACTTCATCCTTTTGATTGCCTCGACCTCCTTCAAGCTAGTAGGTAGCTGCTGGTCTGGGTCGAATTCAATAAACCTTCTTCTCCTTCAATGGATCTGTTAAAACGTCGTCTGCTGGTATGTCGTCATTTTCCAATACCATGGTCAGACTTTGCCACAAAGGATTCGCTACAGGCTGCGCCAGCTCTGTATTTTTCAATTCCACGCTGAATAGTGTCCATAGTCTTTTCTGCTGGTATGTCGTCATTTTCCGATACCATGGTCAGACTTTGCCACAAAGGATTCGCTACAGGCTGCGCCAGCTCTGTATTTTTAAAATCCACGCTGAATAGTGTCCATAGTCTTTTCTGAAGCATCGTATCTAACCAGCGAATTTCGTAGTGAACGGAGCGACTGTCTGTAGCTCTTTAACACACTTGCCTCGTAATATAAGCAGCACCCAACGTGTATAAACATCGGTGCTAGCTTCTTTGTCGTCAGTCTTTTTCCTCTTGCAGGTGAGAAGGCAAGCTGTTCATTACATCACAGTATAGCCTGCCGATACATTTGAACCAGCCGCACCACCAACTCAGATGGCACCGACAGTAGTACCAGTTGTCACGATCATCAGCGTGTTCTTCACCCTCATTAGCTTTGCGAACGTAAAGGTTCCGCTTGTTTGCGCGTCACTGCCATCGATGTCACTAATCTTCACGCCAATTGCTCGACGCCTTCCCGCAGTGACAGCTAGCTGTTTCGGCCTACAACCGCTTGGAGAAGCGACACCACCAGGGGAATTCTTACGAGCAGCGGCAGCAGCTTCACAGGCCTACCTCCTCTTCGAGTAGTAGGCACTAGCCGTGGTACCCCGACAAACCGCACTCACGTCATGGACACTAGCTGCGGGTCGCTTAGCAGCAGTTCGTCGTGTGGTCCCACCGCGCTTGGTACTAGTGCCCCCACTGATGGTGCCTCCTCCGCTCACAGCTTCGCTGACTTCGTTCACATGAGCAGCAGCATCCTGTTCCACATCACTAAGTCGTCGAACTGACCCACCGCTGCTTCGAGAAGTGGTAGCATCGATGGCTCCCGCCTGTGCACCACCAGTACCTGTAGCGCGCCCGACATTTCGACAATCGCTTCGAAAAATAGTGCCACTTCCGTCATTCTCTCCAGCATAAGTCCGCTGGTAAACATCACTAACCCGTCCTTAAGACCCCCCCCCCGACAAACTAAGTGCACTTTTCATGCGTAGTGCTGGAAAGGCAAACTCAGATCTGTGTTGGACTATAGCCAACCGCCGTCAGCAGCATCACGCTGATCGTCGTGGCTCTGCGCTGGAGCTGATTCTGGGGTGTTGAGGCTACAGGGAAAAGAATTTGAGACAACAATGCGTACATTACGACGGCGAGTTTACATAATCAACGGATCCAACAGAGGAAACTTCATCACCACTCAACACGAAACCGAAAACAGGCAACAATTACAGCAAGTGAGCAGCAAACGATTTGGAGGCTCCTCTTGGAGTTTCAAGCAGAGGACCTGCTGCTGTGGCAGCTACAAGTAGCAGCCAAGGTGTCGAAGCATCAAGTTCGCGCGAGATACTGCCGGCGTCGGAGGGTCGTGCACACGACACCATGGTCAACTCCGCCCCCGACGACTCGTGTGTCGCCGTATCCACTGCGCGAGCGAACGCTGCCTCAATCGCTGTCATCATCAGCAACACCGGTCCACCGACAAGCTCGAGTATCGCTTGATGCTTCGCCAGCGACTGCAGAGCATGATGAAGCAAATCAGCATCGGCTACAGCTGCTAGCGCAGCCTCTTGTGTGAAAGACTCGGTCGGATGTCGGGACACTTCGGCCACACTGCTTGAGGTCTTCGCTGCTAATGGGACCACGTTCAGCGACATCACGCATAAACTGTGAGGACGATTTAGTTGCCGTGTGAAGGGATTAGCGTTAAAGCACGATGACGCCTGCTCAATAGCAGACCCCGCTGAAGCAGCGTGGTACCGGTTGATGCAATTCAAGTGGAACTCGCACCTCGTCCCAACGACATAGTCTGAGGTAGCCTGGAATCAATGGCTGACGCGCGTCGGAATGACACTGTCACATTGCTGATCTAGGAATACGGCCTTGACATTCCAAATGCGCGAGCCCTAGAAGAGTTTAAGGATGCTCGCATTCGTCCACAACACACCGGCCGCTCTGGTGCTGCTGCAGAATCCATGATTCGGGAGATTTTCGCGAGGCTGCAAGAGGTTTGGGTGGAAGCGTACCAAGGTAACGCAATGGTTTGGCGAATGTGGGCGAATGAAATTGTGCGAAACTTGAATCGCTCGACCTGGGAAGTAGATGTACTCTATCCTCCAACCACCACAGTTCAGCGATTACTTCGAGCTGCTGATGGGGAAGCCGAACGACATCTGGCCAATCTGACCAGACCCTCTAGCCTGGCGCTTGATGTAGCTAACGGTGCAATAGCGGACAACTGCCAGCTGAAGAACGATTGGGAGGCATTCGGTCGTCGCTTAGACAAGCAGGAGGATGTGTAAAGAGCCTGCAGAGATACGGTTGGGACTTCCTCGAAGATATCCCTCTTCCCCCAGAGACAGATGTGACGGGCTGTTTGTATGCCCGTCCCACGTCACGGCTACTATTGGTTGAACCGTGACCAATCAGATCTCAGTGTAGATAGTTGGCTGTGGCGGCTCGGTGCTCCGACACCACCATCCTCTTAACCAAACAGAGTTTAATTTGCCTACTTCCTTCACAAGCTAGTGTAAGCCGGTAACCGGTATTTATCCCGTTACCTGGTAGCACTTTGTAGTCTGTCCAACGACCAAGATGAGCGACACGTCGATGAGCGACGCGTTCAGACCAACCAGCGTGTCACTTGAGCATTCCAGTTTTCCGCACCTGACGTCATTCGAGTGGGAGGCACTACATCGCCTCGCAGCGGTGTCCGGCACTGCCGATGTCAAGACATTGCTGACGGTGGGCACAGAAGAGCAGCAACGCCTGGCTGCCCTTGAGTTCATGGCACGTAAACTCGCTGTTTTACGTCAGCGAGTGTCGACTCCCACGCTGACCAAGAACAAGACCAACATCGTGAAAATCGATGTCTCCTCGTAAAGCGGTGAAGGCGTCAGGCACCTTCACTTGAGCTGGTGGTTCTGCGAGGTTGACATTGCAATTGAAGCTCTGCAGCTGTCTACGGAGCTCGCGCGGACCCACTTTCTGCTATCCAAGTTGACGGGGAAGGCGAAGGAATGGGCAAAACTCGTTGCCGACGCCTCCTGCTTCCCGACTATGGAAGCAATGAAGGCAGACCTGCGGCTCGTGTTCGAGCCGCCCCAAGACGTGAAGGTACAACGGTATGCGTTCCTGAAGCTGAATCAGGGACGCAAGTCCATGCTCGAGTACATCCAACATGCACGTCACCTGGTGTCGTGCATTACGACGAACCCCGTGGACATGGCGATGCAAGTCCATGGCTTTGTGTCCGGCATGAATGCTGGGCGCCAGCGTTTCTACTTGACTCGGAAGACGCTATCGACTTTGAAGCAAGCCTTCGCGATTGCACTTCGCGAAGACTACAATCGCGAAGACTACAAAGTGGAGGCGTCGTAAGAGCTCGACGCCTTGCGACCTCATACGCCTGAGCTGGATCCAGAGCCGATGGAGATAGATGCCATCCGGCACTACGATGGGCGTCGGGAGCCGACGTCATCTCCTCGACACACGCGCAATCCGGCGGGCGAGCGACGTCCAATGGAATGTTTCCGGTGTGGGAAACCTGGGCACCGCGCGGCAGTGTGCCGCACGCGCCAGCGTCGGTGGTGGTGAACTCCACGATCGAGTACGACGTCACCGTTGCTGATCAAGCAAAAACGGCGACAACCAGTAGGTGCGGGGCGCCCTACTGGTCGTGAAAGAGGGGATGGTTCTGTGGTGGCAGAACTTCCTCCTAGCCCTCCTGTGCTTGCTGCACAGCTGAATGCCGCCACCTCCGGCAGCGACTCAAGACTAATTGTGCAAAGTCTCCACGTCGTTGGCGCGAAGCGTCCGCTTCGTGCTTTGCTGGATTCTGGCGCGACGAACAACTTTGTTCGCGCCAACAGTCTGTCAGTGCTACCGACAGACGCTAAGTGTGTGAAGGTCAGGGCACCATGCTCGTAACGTACGTCGACGGCAAGTCGCGGCAGATGCCGCGACGCACAATCTCCTTCTCGTACGAAGTCGACGGCTTCGTCGGATCCAGATGAGTTCCTGGTGACGTTGACGACGTCAATGCTGTACTGCCTTCCTTGGGTAGGACGCCCCACCATTGGCCGCATGCTGCTGTCATGGATTCCGACGCCCATGACTACAGTTGTGTCTGATGAGTATTGATGGCCCTTCATGCGCAACGTGTGAACGTGCAACGTGTGCCAGTCCTGAGAGTAGGGTCTCAGGACGCGACTGGTGACACGGTTGGCAGAGGCTCCCGTGTCTTGATGGGCAGTGGCCCAAGAGTCAGAAGTTGTGGTTGAGTGTGGTCCCACACGCATGCGGTAGAGTTTGACGGCGTAGAGAAGCCACTGACGGAATGGATGTGATCGTGTCTCCTCACACGTGGTCCGTGGCGCCTTGTCAGTACCGCAATATCGTGGCGTTGAGCTGCTCGTGTGTTTGCCCAACGTAGCGAAGCCACAGCACGCTACTTGTTCTGGTGATCAGATTCAACGAAACTTCATCAAGAACGTAGCGAAGCCACAACACGCGTTCTTGATGAAGTTTCGTTGAATCTGAATCTCGCTGTTAACGCGATGAAGTACAACATCGCATATATTGACGATTAGCGTGGATGATTACAGTCTCCTGTCTACGGCGATTGGGGTCGCGGGATTGACTGCACTGAGCAAACCCGACCTACCTCCTCGACGACATAGCGGAATCGGTTACGGTGTACGCTGCAAAGACTGGCCATGGTGGCGGGCGCGGTCGGTCCGCGCCAATCTTCAAGAATCATCTTGCAGCTTCGTTGCGCGCGGACGCTCTGCTTCAGATAGTGCGTGTCTTTGTTGACGTGGTCCGAGCTTGTACGACTCCGGCGCGGAACGGCCTCCGCGCCTACGACGTTGTTGTTGTCTCTGAGCTAGGCGCCGTGCGTCGCACAAGCTTCACAAGTCCTCAAGTTTCTTTCCTATGCTTTTCGCATTGCAAATGGTTTCTATCTTGAGTAGGGGATGGTGTGACGGGCTGTTTGTATGCCCGTCCACGTCACAACTACTATTGGTTGAACCGTGACCAATCAGATCTCGGTGTAGATGGTTATTGTGGCGGCTCGGTGTGCTCCGACATCGCCATCCTCTTAACCAAACAGAGTTTAATTTGCCTACTTCCTCTACAAGCTGAAGTGTAAGCCGGTAACCGGCATTTAGCCCGTTACAACGAACGTGACCGATCCAGTGACGACTTCTGGAGAAAATGCCCGACACTGATCATGAGCCGTAGTTCCTCAACCAAAACGCTTGATGTTTCTGAGTTAGCTTTTCGACCTCATCTATTTTGCCTCGCCAAGAACCCTACATTTGAATCCGCTTCTTCCTGAATGTGCTTTGTGGTGCTCGATAACCTCGAATTTTGCCGTGGCTCCTTCGACATCGGCCCGGTCGGATCGAAATGCCTCCAGGCTCTCCACCCGAGCTCCATGCAACAATCAGTACACGCCGAAGCTACCGCGAAAACTGCTCTTGAAGACTTTGTGTATGTGTATCAAGATGAAAACGAATTATTTGATAAACTTCGAGTGCTGGGGCAGCAACAGTTCCGATAAGAATTTGAAGGGGCGGCGAAAAAGATCGTTCGGCCGCTTCGCTTTGTTTGCGCCACATCGATTGCAACCTTTAGCTGATGTTTGAATCGATTGGATAGGTTTTGCAGCCAATGAACGCTTTGATAAGCTCGTTGATTGTGTTGAGGGGCGGTGCGCTTCTTGAGCAGCCTCTGGCGTTAATCGCTTATTCGGATATGTTATTTAGCTGCCTTGCGTAAACGAATGATGGTTTACTTCTTCAAAAATGATCGAGAGGACGACGTCTATGGAATTACAGTAACCGCTCTCACTTCGGTACCGTAGTCCGACCTTATCCGAGGATTTGAAATATATTCATGATGTGGTTAAATGCTAACTGAGATGCACGGAGGATTATATCCTCCACTTCAACGACACCTGAGTAGCTCGCGACGCTATGCCCTTCATACTCATCTACGTTGAACACAACTCCAGTGTGACGGAAGCAGTTCTCGACAGTAGGCTTGTTGTTTTGCATTTCGGCCGAAATCTCCTTACTCCAGCGCATTGCCTGCAACTGGTCAACCTTGTACACCTCTTTTCCGACGCTCCACGCACTTGATCTTGTCGTACCACCCAGCGAAGTTGCTTCTTCCGGTACTCTGCTTGAAGGCTGCGATGATTCCAGCGTCCACGGGCTGTAAGAAGGCAATGGTATTCCGGCGGTGGAAACTCTACCGAGACATTAGTGCACAAAGACATCGCCCAGAGTTATGGGAAGATGCGTTATCTACCAGCAGTAGAATATGGCGTCCTAAAGCAGCATGTCTCGATCAAATTGAGTAGCCACTCAGTGAAAATAGTCCTCGTCATCCAGGCTTTCTGGTTTGCCCGGTACGTAAAACCAAGTGGCGCGGCAGTATCTTTTGAAGCAGTACGGCTGTTGTGCGGCCTGAAACAACGCAGGCAAAAAGTCAGAGCTGTCAGAGTTAGCCGCAAGAGCAAGTGTGATTCGCGTCTTATTTTGCTTCACGCCCCGGGTTCCTGGGTACAGATAGATCGACTGGGGGCCATCGCATAGCATAGCCCCGTCTCATCCATATTGTAGATGTCGTGTGGCTCATAGAGGTCGGTTAAGATGTCTTGGATGCGCTGGCGGCAAGACGAACGTCGGAACTGCAGAGGCTGCTTCGCCTGGACACTGCCGAAATCGTACGCCATGTCTCCTCTCAAACGTGGTTAACCAGCCGTCGGAAAACGACAGCTCCCATGCGTCGCACAGATCCTTCTGTAGGTCACGGGGCTTCATCTTGATGAGTTCACGCGAGAGGCAAATGCTGGGCCTCACGTGCTGTATCCACTCCCAGAGCCGGCTATCCAGAGGCGACGTCACCTCGAAGGCTTGCGCCTCTTGCCGTCGCCGTAGGCCTTGCTCGTGATGGCCGAGGCCTTTCGAGGATGTCGGAGACGCTTGTTTGAGCTGGCGGCTGCCTGAGCTTGAACGTTTTCTTTGCCCACGCTGCCAGCTCCAGCTGTGTCATGGACAGTGCTTTCAATCAGCCCTCTCTTCTGTTGTATTGTCATCCAGCCCCCATGCGTCAATGTGTGTGGAGGGCTGCTCCAATTCGGTAATGACGAGCACTTGGTCGTCCTACTAGGGCAAGCGGAGATGACTGGTATGTAGCAGTTCCCGCCCAAAACTCCCACCAAAACCTGTGTCCTCAAATCCTGTCTAATTCGATTGTATCGTTTGGTTCGGGGCGCTAATTTCAGTAGTACCGGAATGGAGAGCGCTTATTGTACTATGTATTACTACCGCCAGTTTAAATGACAGTGATACTGCAGGTTGCGTAGCAGATGTCGTCATGGATTATCGGCGGGTATGTAGACACGACATCTTCGGGTTGTTGTGGCTCTGTCATGAAGTACTCGGCGTATTTGCAAGAGAAACTCCATAAGATAAGCTGCCACCGTTCGCGTTGACTATATTATCGACCACACTGAACGTCGCCACTCGTGGACGACTATTCAGCGAACTTGGCCTGATTCACTCACCATGTAGAAATTAAACACGTGTCGAAGAAGCGTGCAGCTAGAGATGAAGAAGGGGGTCACGTGCTTCATCTCCCAGCCGAAGTAATGATGAGAGTGAAATAAGACACAGAAGCAAACAGTTGCTAGCATATCGTGCTCGAGAAATGAAACGCCACAACGACGAGAGCTCAATGACTCAACTCAAGTTAATTACACCAAGGAAAGGCTAGTTAGGAACGAGTTCACCATACAAAAACATATTGGCCACATTGTGGTGCTGGTAATACGGTCGGCGTAATATAATATATGCGGGCGCTATGCGCGTGTGGGCATGACTGGAATGTGTTTGACGGTAGCGTAGTGCGTGTTTGGCGCTACGTTGCGGTTTGTAGCGGTTTGTTTTGTTCGTTTGCGTTTGTGAAGAGGTGTGCGGTGGTGAGTTGGATAAGAGCCCCTATAGCTCAGTGGTAGAGCACCCGCTTAGTAAAGCGGAAGGTCGGTAGTTCAATCTGCCTGAGGGGCAATTTGCTTGCACTCGTCCCGAGCAGCGTCTCGTTCGTGGCGTAAAACGCGTCTCAGGCCGTCTTTGCTCCTTTTCTCTCTGATTGCGCGTTTCTCTTTTCATCGTTTGACCCGGTGCGCGCCGAAACGGCTCTAGCTCGACTCCGTTTTGCTTGAAATCCCACGCCCCTCGCCCCGACTTCTCGTTACGTAACTACCAAACACGCAGCAGCTTCCTGTGGTCCTCCGTTGTGGTGATCACGGTTTCAACCGAACGCGAGAGTTCCCGGGACAGTCAGCCTGGCTCCGATCCCACCGGTAGCTGCGTTCCGAGTTGTTGTACGTTTGTTGGCTGCATGCAATGCAGTTGTCCTGGCTTGGCAAGGAGGGCACGACCTCCAGGGCTCCACTGACCGAAGGCGGTCCACCCGGGTCCGGTCTCAGATTATGGTCAAGGTCAAGGTCGAGACCTGTGACTGGGTTTAGGCTTGGGGTTGTGGCGTCGTGTGGTGCGAGTCGGCGGGTCGATCAATCGATACGTGTGCTGTGGCAGAGGACACAGAGAAACAAACCAGAATGTAGGCGTAACGGGCGGTATGCGCGTGTGGGCATGACTGGAATGTGTTTGACGGTAGCGTAGTGCGTGTTTGGCGCTACGTTGCGGTTTGTAGCGGTTTGTTTTTTGTTCGTTTGCGTTTGTGAAGAGGTGTGCGGTGGTGAGTTGGATAAGAGCCCCTATAGCTCAGTGGTAGAGCACCGCTTAGTAAGCGGAAGGTCAATCAGATTCAATCCTGCCTGGGGGCAATTTGCTTGCACTCGTCCCGAGCGAGCGTCCTGCGGCGTCTTGTTCGTGGCGTAAGAGCGTGCCTCAGGCCGTCTTTGCTCCTTTTCTCTCTGATTGCGCGTTTCTCTTTTCATCGTTTGACCCGGTGCGCTTGCTCCGAAACAGCTCTAGCTCGACTCCGTTTTGCTTGAAATCCACGCCCTCGCCCGACTTCTCGTTACGTAACTACCAAACACGCAGCAGCTTCCTGTGGTCCTCCGTTGTGGTGATCACGGTTTCAACCAGACGCGAGGTTCCCGGGACAGTCAGCCTGGCTCCGATCCCACCGGTAGCTGCGTTCCGAGTTGTTGTACGTTTGTTGGCTGCATGCAATGCGGATTGTCCACTGCGGCTTGGCAAGGAGGCACGACCTCAAGTCTCCACTGACCGAGCCTTCACCGGGTCGGTCTCAGATTATGGTCAAGGTCAAGGTCGAGACCTGTGACTGGGTTTAGGCTTGGGGGTTGTGGCGTCGTCGTAATTGCGAGTCGGCGGGTCGATCAATCGATACGTGTGCTGTGGCAGAGGACACAGAGAGCAAACCAGAATGTAGGCGTAACGGGCGGTATGCGCGTGTGGGCATGACTGGAATGTGTTTGACGGTAGCGTAGTGCGTGTTTGGCGCTACGTTGCGGTTTGTAACGGTTTGTTTTGTTCGTTTGCGTTTGTGAAGAGGTGTGCGGTGAGCAATACGT